>LLCD01000090.1:0-29687 GCA_001414355.1 Hymenoscyphus salicellus
CCACTCTCACTGGTTAAATCGAACCAGAACTCTACATGGTTGAAGGTGTTGTATGGATTTGAGGTATTTCCAGCTAGCAAAAGGTTGTTTCTGAAAGTGGGGAAGGGGAGGACATCAACGTAAGGCCTGTGAGGCAGTGTTGACTGGAGGGAAGTTGGGGAAAGCGATGGGGGGTGGGTTGGTGAGGGAGGTAGAGGAAGCGTTTTTGGTTGGGTGCAGTCTACTTGGATGAGGGATGCGTTGAGGAGGATTGCTGAGAGGGTGTGTAGAGCGGGGATGAGGATGTGGGAGGGGTTTTGCGAGAGAAGTGACTCAAATGCGTCTATAACAGAGCTAAAATAAACCCGTCAGAATTGATAATGGTTGAAGATGTTGCATACTTACTTGTGGGTCGGGATATATGCAGAGCTGATGAGAGATGACTGGGTATCTGAAGCTTGGAACAGGTCTGTCTCATTCATTTCAGCTCGGTACTCTATGCTGTAGGGCGTATTTCCAGTATCGATAAAAAGGACTTCGTTTGTGTTGTTTGAACTTCTATCGCTCGCATCAAGATTTTGAACTAGAATCTCTTGGCTATTTCCAAGCGCTCGGGCGGGCTCATGAAGCATGGGACCAGACCCTCGCTTAGCATTATCCAAGCCAAGAATTTGTCGTTTCGTCTTTCTTCCATATTTCCTCCCTTCAATGCCGAATCAGAAACTTAAAGCCAGTGCTGTACGAAGGAGACTAACTGTGAGCTTTCTGGGCCAATCTATTTTGAATCCGCCCTGCTTGCTGCAGAATCGGCCACTTTTGTCCAATCATCTTTGTCTGCATGCTGGGTCTGAAGGGTCCATAGTTGGTCAGAAATCCAAAACATTAAATATTTGACTTTAGAAGAGTGCGGTAAATGCTGGTCAGGAATTTCGATGAGGGGATCGAAGCTAAGTAATGACCAGATTGAAGATGCGTAATTCATTTCTTTGTAAACTAAGCCAACAGTTCAGTAATCATAATCCAAATGACGGCAATCGTTGTTCTTTTAGCGAATAGACAAGAAAGAATTTCGCCGGGGAAGCATGGGTTCATTTCCATGTGTGTCAAGAGTATGTAATCACTTGAGTTGCTGCTGGGGTGGACTATTTGGGAGGTGTTGATGTTGTGGCTGCTATCACCAAGGTCGGTAACGGACGCTGGTCGGAAAACCACCGGACAGTGATCTAAGCCTCTCTACTTTGAAACATTTTAATTTCACAGTGAACTTACGCAAGAAAATCATCGAACAAGGAAGCCACGAAAATGGTCAGAAAGACCCTCGTCCGCTCACCAAATCAAGACCAAAAACAGCCTCAACAGAGTATATAAGAGACACACTTTCTCATGAAAGTTTTAGAACCAGCAGTCTTCCCTCGAAAATCAAATACATATATCCAAATAAATAGCACTCACAATGGCTCCATTCCCATCCTACACCCCAATTTGGCATACCTCAACCTACCCGACCATTTCACCTCTTCGTCCTGAGCTCTCACTCGCTGGGAAAACTGTACTTCTCACAGGAGGCGGTCCTGGGATTGGTTTTGCAGTCGCCAAATCAGTGGCTCTCGCCTCCCCCTCCACCCTCATCATCCTTGGCCGTCGACCCGAAGTCCTTCTCCAAGCCAAGTCAACACTCGACTCCCTTGTCGGTTCCAAAAACAAACTTTCTCGCGATCCAAACCGATATATCAAGCGAGCCTTCCGTAACCTCAGCATTCTCGAAAATATCCCATGAGCTAAATGGAAAACCCCTCGACATCCTAATCTCCAACGCGGGACACTTTACCGGTCCAAACCCCCTCGGAACCGAAACCGTCGAAGAATGGCAAACAATTTTCGACATAAACATCAAAGGAATTTACCTCCTCGTGCGAGCATTCAAAGGTCTCGCGACAAAAAAATGCAATGATAATAAACATCTCAACCGCCATCGCTCATCTCCCGCCCTTCCCTGGTTTCTCCTCCTATGCAGCAACGAAATTAGCGGGTTCCAAACTCGTGCAATATGTACAATCTGCATATCCAGAAATGAGAGTTGTTGATTTACATCCCGGTCAAGTAACTGAAACGGATATGGCTGCCAAAGCAAAGGGGAATGGGGTTGAGAAGGATGATCATTTGAACACGCTTGAAGGTCATATTGATGATGGTATGTTTCCCCGTTCAGCAGAGATTTCACTAGGATATACTAACAAAAGCCACTTCGCAGCCGAACTAGCAGGAAACTTCACAGTCTGGCTCACTAGCGCTGAAGCTCACTTCTTGAAAGGGAAATTCGTCTGGACAAATTGGGATGCGGACGAGTTGAAACAAGATACTCAGAAAATTGCAACTTCCTCGTTGTTGACTTCGGGATTGGAAGGAGCTTCCTCGTTTAAGTATTGAAAATAGTTACTATCCAGGAGGGTTGACCAAATATCGGTTATCTTGTAAGAGAGGTGGTCATTGCTCTTATTCACCTACTTCACTAAGGACAATACGAGATTATTGCCAATATTGATTTGGAAAGGTGGACACTTCTCAGCTTCCTTGCTGCCTTTTTTTTATTGAATTGATGGGTCCGTTAAAAGGGCCATGATTACAAGTATGCCTGGTGAGTTATACGTTCCAAACTCGGCCTTACTACTTCGGGATCTTTGTTGCACATCGCAAAAAAAATATCAACGAGACTAGCATTTCCTATTCAGGAATTTATAGCCATATTTAGACTAGCTGCTAGCGGATCGCTTGTTCCCGCCCCCGCATTTTGAGGCGGCGCGGCTTATGTGGCTTGGACAGTAAAGGCGGCAGTAAATCGTACTTGTTCCAGCTATTTTTGGTATTGCAAAGTAGTTACTCTAGAGGATTGGCTTAAGTTAAAATATTGTCCGAGAACAATGGATTTTTATGGTTCCAAAGCATTTAGGGCAATGTTGAAATTTCTAGGAAAGTTGGGCAACGAGAGATATTTACTTCCGCTTTTTCTGTCAACCAGGTGGCATGCTTGGGGTGTTAGGCTTCCAGTATATATTATCTTTCACATAATTATCCAGTGTCTCTTCATGGATATAGAGAGCCATTGAATCTCCAAATCTGGAAATAAAAGATGCATAGATGAGATGTCTAAATTGAGCGGCCAAGATAAGTAACGAATGTATGTAACTGCCACCTCTAGAAAACAAATCAATCATCATCAACTCTTGTATGTTGAGTACAATCTCACCGCACTGGCACGCCTTTCCCTCGTTGAATTTTCTCTTTGCTGTCCACTCTCGTGTCCACAAATCTAACACTTGATCTCGGCAGATGTGAATTGGCGAGTATGACAGACTCGATCATCTGAGTTGACCATAAATCTCATTCCCGAATCCCCATCGCACTGTCTTCCTGGGAAGACCTCCACAGTGCATCCCCTAGGAATATGTTAGCACGAGCTGAAGTCAGGAAAGAACAAAGACTCACGATCCAGCGGTGTGGAAAGAGCGGGCATTGTCAAAAGGGTAGCAGTTGTGGCCAAGCTTACTGACGACTTCGAAGGAGGACTGGGATGGGCCGTTACAAGCATCGTTGCCGTATACGTATACGTATATTTGTCCAGGAGGACCACGCGGATTTCGTCGTTCGAAGAGTGAGGTGGGAGCGTTTGAACACTCGATGACTGGGGCAGCGACTGCCGAGGCAGTAATGAAGCTGACCCTCTGACAAGAATTCATGCAATTCAAAATTTCCCTCACTCTCAATCATTTCACTAAGCTTCTGAGTTCCTCTCAAATCAAAGACAGAAATTAAAGAAACAAAAAACACAAATTCCCACCAAGAACTGGAAGTAGAAAAGGCCACTCCGATATTTGATCTTTCCTTAATACACATCAAGGCCAAACAACATTCGCCATCTACTCAATCTATTCAATCGACTCAATCTACTCATCTATTCACTACAAAGTAAATTCCCATCCATTCAACTGACCAAAATTCCTCGCCCAGTTCCCAGCCCCTGGCCCCAAGCCCAAGCAAATAAGCACAAGCACAAGCAGACAACATTCCAATCGGACAATAAACTTATTATTTGTCCTCTTCTCATAAGCAGAAAAGCGAGCCGCCAGACTAGCCGGTAAGCCATCAGCACCAAATTTCATGACTTTCGCATTCGTCAACTAGCCTAAATTAAAGAAGGATTATACTATGTAGCCTATAACTATCAAGCTATAAATTTTCAAGATATATGATGCATCCTCCAAAACTTAAAAAGTGACAGGTTCTTCTCAAAGACCCCCTCCCTACCCCCAAATCACGAGGAAAGTCGGGCTCTTGATTCTCCCATAGTACCCTCTTTCAAAAAAAAAAAAAAGATTCGCACCTTTGCGAGAGAACTCCTCGAGTAATGACAAAGAATCCCCCGTCGCAGAGTTTTCCTCGTTCCTCTTGCAAGTTAAGAAAGAGTTCTTAGAAGACTTACAGAAAATAGACTTGAGGCCTAAGAAGTTGAGAAGGAAGAAAGGGCTATACTATCGCAGCCAGGATATACCATATAGTAAGGACTCGGTTTATAGTCTAGAGGGCTCTGGTACAGTAGAAGAAGAAAATCTCGCCACAAGGACGGCGGAGATGGAATTTAATGGTGGGAACAATAAGCTACCGAACCGAAGAGCCAGAAGAAGGGACGAATTTATCTAGCCGACAGAAATAGCGGAGGGAAAGAAAAACTCATCCATCATCCATCATCCCCATACCAGCCAGTCCTCCCTCTTCCAAAACCTCAGCCCACCAAAGCCCTACAACACCTTGACATAAAGGACTCATCCGTAAAATCCGTATTATCCCTACTCGTCATAACAACGAGAAAAGGGAAACAGAAATATTGGGAGTACAAGTAAGAGGATGGTCCCAGTTACCTACCCAACTAAATTGCAGTCCCAAAAGGTCATCTCACAAGAGTCACATCACACATTCCTCGATCAAGAAAATACCCACACAAAAACACCAGTTACCCCCACCATGATTAACTAACCTCTTTTAATATACACAAATCCACATCCCAACCACAAAAAAAGCGAACAGCCCAGAAGGGTCTACAAAGCTACCAAGTAACATCTCGCTTCTCGCTACAAGAAAATAAAAACTGTCTCAAAAGGGGGAAAACTAGGTAGCAACCAAAAAAACCAACATAGGGAGGAAACGGAAATTATGATACGATGGGAAGAAGAAGAAAAAACCACTATCTTATTAAACCGAAGGAACTGTAACACCTTCCCCCCAAAAAAGATTTCTAGTCCAAAAAATTTCCATCTTTCCCTTTCCCATGCAGCTCAACGAAAAAAAATTCAGACATGAAAATAACGGTGTGTGCTTCAAAACAATGTAAACCCCCCTAGCCCAGACCCCAAATCGTCCCCCTGTAAGAGATAGTTTTTTATCCACAACTGAAAAAAGGCAACATAAGTCGTTAAAAAGTGAAATAGGAAGAGGCGCCTGGAGGGATGCAAAGAAGTGAACAAAAAACTCGAGCAAAAAAACCCCCAATGTCTGACGCCACGCTATCAAAATGCAACACCAAAGAAATCAATACGAGTTATGTGCCTTTCCAGCCTCCAGAATCAACACCCAAACTTTTTCTCAACATTTCTCAGCCGGACAATATAATCCGTCGTTGAGCATGGAATAACCAAATGGACCTATCAAAACGGTAATGGTGTAGATAAACCATTTTTCGACTGCCTTTTACTAAACCTATTCCTCTTGTTTGCAGGTTTGTCAAAATGGTCGTCCCCAAAGCCGCCGAGGCTCGCTTGACTCTTGCTCAAATGATTCCGACCTGACCGGTCCGTCACACCAAAGCCTTCGGGGTAAACACTGCTTCCATGAAGCGTGCTACTCGGGCTTGATACAGATGAAGACATGTCGAATCCCGCGTCTGTAGTATATGACCCCGTCATGTTTTGTGACAAGGCCATGTCCTTTGCGCGTTCAATCGACTCGAGCCATTCCTGGGCAGAGCTTTTCGATGGATCGCCTGGGGCAACAGAGGTCTTGGTATCTTCAAAGGTGTAATGGGTACCTCGCTATTCAAAATTAGTAACTGAAAAAAGGTGCAGTACGACAGGAAACAACTAACCGTATCAACACACCACACCGTCTGCCCCTTCGAATCCACCTGTGTCCGCCAAGAACATTCCGAGGCGAGAAGCGAAATGTCGGATTTCGTCTTCTTCTCCTCGCCCCCAGCAGCGAGCATCAGAAGACGACCGCTAGATGTGATCATCACAAGCCTTTGCCGCTTTTTCGTGGTGCTTCCACCGAAAAACCTCGAAAAGCCCTTCTTCTCATGGTTATCCCCATGATCGCCATGTTTCGAACTCGGGCTGTGTGGTAGTGGCGCAGATAATACATTCAGATTTCCCAACTTCAATATTCGCTCATTATTACGGGTAAGTACGGGAGACCATTCAATGTCGAGTTGCGTTGGTGGGGGAAGTTCTGTGATTATTCTAGGCTGTGGTCGGGCGTTGCCATTAGAGGGAATTGGTTGTGGAGCACGAGATGTTGGGATAGGTTGAGGGGCGGCGGAATAGTTGTTGAGCTTGATGAGAGTGGGCTCTTGTGTCGGTGGGACGTATGGCCTTAACCTTGGTGCCTTTTGCCTCCAAAGCCCTCGGCCCCAAACAATTCCATCGAAAAACTCATGATTTTTTATGTGTTCGATGGACAACCTTCTCTGTGGGTCCAAGACTAAAAGCCTTTCTACCAAATCTCTCGCGGCGGGTGGAAATCCAGGCGGAAATTCGTACTCGAGGCCGACGATTTTCTGGAAAGTCTGATATTCATTGCCGGCCTTGAATGGGGGTCGCCCAGACAATAACTGGTAGATGATACACCCAAATGCCCATAGATCACTTGCTTTGCATGCACTCTTGTCTGTCAAGAGTTCCGGGCTGACATATTCGGCCGTACCAACAAATGACTTCGCCCTCGTCGATTCCGCCTCTTGGGGGTCATACATATTTGGTTCTGTCGCTATCCGTGGGTCTGCGAGTATCTTGGCGGTTCCAAAATCTGTGATTTTGATATGCATTTGGTCGTCCATCAGCACGTTCTCGGGCTTGAGATCTCGGTGTATCACTCCTCTATTATGCATATGCTCTATTGCGTCGAGAATCTGGGCACCATAAAACCGTGTGCACTCCTCGTCGAAAGATCCCACCTTTTTCAATACCCCTAATAACTCCCCCCCATTGGCAATGTCCAAAACGTAGTAAAGTGACGAATTATCTTGGAAGGTGTAGTAAAGTCGAACGATGCCCGGGTGCTCTATTAATCGATTAAGGGCGTCCTTCTCGATGTTGACGTATTTGATCTTCTTCTCTTTTATGATGTGTTTCTTGTCTAAGACCTTGACTGCGTATTCCTTCAAGGTCTGTTTATCCGTTGCCAGGAGTACCGTACTGTACGAACCCTCACCCAAGGTACGACCAAAAGTGAAATCCTTCACACCCTTCTTCACCGTCTTCAGAACTAGCTTTCCATCGGCATCGTATTCCTTCCGTGTGCCTACTGCCGCCCCTCTATCCTTCCACTCCTCGCTGGTCATTGGGAGTGGTGCTCCATCCGTATTGTACAATGGCACTGTCGTTCCATTCGTGGGAGCGGCCATCGGGGCGTCTATGTATCCTGTTCCCATGCCCCTCGAGCTCCTCCTAGGTGGCATAGGACCATTCCCCATAGGTATTTGTGGATTTTGTCCATATGATCTATCTCTGTGGCTCCCTTCCCTCGAAGGCACGCCAGGCTGCATTGCTTGTACTGCCACTGCACTTCTCGAATCGCTTCTTGTTGGCATTCCTTGGATGGAGTGCTGCGATGGTTCGTTTCGTAATCGATATGAGCCGTGCTCTCTCGAAGGAATTGCGTGCGGTGGAGGTTGTGCAGCGTAGACTCCAGAGACGGGTCGATTTGTCCCTGGGGGAGGATACCCTCTATTTCCGTTCTGCATCGTTTGGTAGGGAGGGTACTGTGATTGTTGTTGGGCTTGGTGATTCAACGGCATGGATTGACGATATGCCTTGGCCGCGGCGGCTCGCGCTAGTGAATCGTTGGCACTTCTATAGGACTGGGTACTGCCGGCGTCGGATGGGGTTGGCTTTAAATCAGAAGGCTGCGAGGGCGTTCGGGGCGAGGGAGCAGCTGAATCGGCTGGTGTTTCTACCCGGCGGAGGATATTAAATATTGAATGTCGGCGAGATTGCGATTGGGCATCTGTGGACGCTCGGCTTTCCTTGGTGATGGGCAGAGGTGTCGGCGGTGATGGGGTTGGAGAGGGCGGGATTTCTATGGGGTCGGGGTCATCATCGTTCGAGCTCGCGGACACTGAGTGTGGGTAGTTGTCGGTGATGTGATGGTGGGCGGGAGGTGAAGGAGGAGAAGCAGAGGAGGCCGCAATTCGTGCATCTACAGGCACTTGTTGCGATTCTCCTGGGGATGCATCGTCAGGATTGGCAATGCGCAGCCCTCCATGTGACTGGGAGAGCGATAAATCGTGGTCCATGGCCTCTGAGCCCCCCAAGGACAGGATCTGCGTAGGGCGATAGCGAGCGGTGGGTGTCGCACGGGAAGCTGCGTATTGTTGCGTCCTCGTACCGTGGAGAGTCGCTGTAGGTAATCTAAACTTGGCCTGAAGCGTCAACCATGGCACCGATTCAGCGTGGATTCAGCGACGGGAGATGCTCGTTCGGGATAGCGACAGGGAGGGAATGTTGGCTTTCCGAGCGCTCTTCCTGGCTTTCAGGCCTTTGTGGGCGTGGAATCTCTAGCGGTTGGTGGAGGCTCTCCGTAAAGGGCCTGTGGGGAGAGTTGAGAAACTTGGAAGTGTCGTCGAGGGCAGATTAGACAGATTAGACAGATTAGACAGATTAAACCTGGAAGGATCATTCGGACCTCAGCCGGCCCCGGGGCCGGGGGTTAAGGTTATGGAAGGGGATATTGTCTATGATTGGGTAGTCATTTGTTAGTGAGGCCTGTGAGGCATTGTTTTTCTACTATTGTCTTTCATATAAAGATGACTTCTAGCTAGGCGATGGAAAGGGAGTCTGTTGCATCCATCCCCATGCTAAACGAAATATGATATACAGCTACCATGCAACTCGAAACATTCCCAGCTATTCATAAGATGCATCTGCAGGGCGGAATCATGCTGTGCTTGACGGCTCTGCATCCCCAGATTGCCGGGAGCACGAATACTTGTACGGCGATCTTAGATCCAGAAATCTCGATTTATTAATGCTACCCAAGGTTCCCAAGCTTCGTCTTCCGTTCTGTCTCACCAAGCACTGTACCATCGTGCCTTCCCCGCTTGCCAAACCAAACAATAACTGACTCCTTCCCAACCAAGACAACCTGCCAGTAACTCGTAAATCCTTCATTCCCACTCATAGGTATGAACTTTTCCAGGTGTGAGAGTAGGATGATTAGTAGGATGGTTCACCCAAGTAAAGGTTACAATCGCCTGATCTTGACTCTTGCTAAGTCATATCATCCAAATATATTCGGATTCACCAAAAACGAAATCTCAAAATAGAGTCATCCCAGACTCATATCAAAAGTCCAAGCTCACTAAAGCTAATGTGGACGCACAGCATTCGATAGTGTTGAGCTGAGCTTCCAAGAAGCAGCTTCCATGACACAACTCCAGCCCCAACTAAAAGCGAACCACTCCACGGCATATTCACGGAAATCACACAGCCTATCGAGAAACGATCAAGAAACCATCATACACAGAAGAAATTTAACATCCATCATGCAAACCAAAAAAGAAAGTGAGCAAAAGGAAGAGTGCAGTATGAAACGAGAATTGGTTCAAATTAAAGTGAAAGGGAGGAACTAGTTTAGCCTGGATCTACTCTGTCAGGTACGGACGCCACAACTCAAGGATCTAGGTTTGGGGAAAGGGGGAGGAGAATTTTGGGAATCTGTGAATTGACAAGTGCTCTATTCCTTCCAAGATTCTAGCAATAGCATTTTTCAAAAGGGCCAAGGAAATTTGAAGTTTCAAACACCAAAATCCCCCCTCCACCCATCACTAACAAGTCCTCACCAACTCTTTGCCAAAATACTTTCTCGCCATCCCCACATCGCAATCATCCCAGCATCCGTCCCAAAAAGACAAGCCAGCACGCCATAATACCCAATAATCTTCAAATATCCCATCTCCAGCTTCTTCGCCTTCACCAGATCCAAAAACGAAAGAAGAATCCAGATAATCGACGCCACAGAAGCGAGGAAATTATTGCAAGCGAGATATTTCATTGTCCCTTCTACTATTGTCGTTGCTGCTGTTGAATTTTGCAGATTCCTCAAGGTGTGGAAAAATGCCGACCAAGGTGGGAGTTTTTGGGGACTCGGGCTGCCAGCTACGGTACTTGAAATTGCTGTGATTGCGAATGCGAAGATGTATATGTAGCGGAGATATGGTAGGTCGGCGAAGGGATTTGTGATGCGGTTTGAATGGGTTGTATCTTTGACGAAGCGATTCATGATTCTTTGGATGATGGAGGTGTAGATTGGGAAGGGGATCCAAAAGGCTCCAGCAATCCATCGTCTAGTCGCTAGGGAGGTGTTGTGAGCATTGCAATTGAGGGAATGATGTAAGAGAGTATCATTGTTGGGATGATGGTTTTGGCAGGTCCGATTTGGACGAGGCGGTTGTCTGCTGCGTGGTAATTTTCCAAGGGACTTCGGACGTAGTGGATGAAGAAATATAATGGTGCCACTAGTGCAAGGCCCTTCAACTGATATGCCACGCCAATTATTGTAGGTCTGTTTTGGAATGTAAGTTTGTCATGTTTAGGTGTCAGGAAGATAGAATAATTACATGAAGTAGACGATTGTCATGAAATTTCCTCGACGAAATGACTCCAGGAGAACGACCGTTTCCAAAGCAATAATATCTGCACCAAATGAGAGTGCTTGCATTGTCGCTTCTCGGTTCATGGGTTGCAAAATAGGCGTATAAAGAGCAACCAAAGGAGCCAAAATCTCATCCACCCTGTTAATCCCAGAGAAAGTACTCTGAACGGTGACAACTCTTCCATCACTAAGATCAAGTTCGCCCGAATCGATACCAGCTTTCACCAAAAGACTCGTTTGTTGGAATAGCGGACCCATCGTCCTTTGAGCAACGACAAAAACCAATAGAAGTGGCAATGCCCAAAGAGCACGAACCCATTTCTTCTCTTTTCTACAAATCCCAGAATTTATATCCCAAGGCATGGTTGCCTGTAAAGATCTGACAGGAGTTTTGAGGTTATCTAGTTTCTCGGAACCGACCATTGAATCGCAAGTAACATCGGAAAGGTAGTCTCCCAATATTGGAACCATATGCAGTCCCATAAACTTATGAAAAGGGTGCGGAGAGATTCCCATCGCGTTAGACTAAACGAGAGGTTAGTCTTCTATTTTTTAGCTTGGAGAGAGAAAATTTGGATATGGAATAGAAACTCGGATTTTCATTACTCATTGGACACCTCACAGGCAGCATTCGCTCTCTCGTGGCGTTTTTCGTAGAAAGACTGTAAAGCTGCACTGATTTGAGATGAAGTTGGCTTTGGTGGCAGTTTCATGAGGCTATTAACCTGGGTGATGGGCGAGTCAGTAATTGCGTATTAAGGAAAGTCTCCGCATACGGCACATGAATTTTGGTAGGCTTCAGGAGAGATTCAGAATAATGGTTCAAGACAAAGGAAAAGGGGGAGTGGCAGAACAGTATCCTCATTAACTTACAAGCGAAGCGGCACTTTCAGTTGCGGAATTTCCGCCAATACCCAGATTCGCAGTTGACTGAAAAGTGTTAGCTTTTGTATCTCATGATTGCTACCAGAAATCACTCTGTGGACAGAATCCCCAACACAAGCAATGCGCCCGAAATTCCAATGCTTGTTTTGTGATTCTTCCATACAAGTCAAAGTACAACTCGCACGTTTATCCCAGACTTCTTTCCAGGATAGCGACTCCGTCACAGGAAGATGGAGGAATCCTTTGGCCATTTCATCTCTATCCTTTGTCGTATGTCGAGGAATTCCTTCGCCTACATATTTTCTATCCATTTTTGCAAACAAAAACCAGAATAACCTCCCTCCCTCCCCGATCACCCCCATGGTTGACCGGTCCTTGTCGAGAGTTCGATAAATCCATCTTTCTTTAATGTCTTCTTTTCCCAGGGGATCTGAGATTCCAAATAGACAAGTATATTCAGCAGTCTTGCTCTCTTGATCTTTTTTTGTAGCTCCAGGATGACGCTCTTCGATCTTCTCGAGCATCAATCTGACCACTGCGCTGTTCGCCCCATCCGCGCCAACGACGATATCACCAGAATATGAAGAGCCATCTTCGCACTTTACCGTCATTCCAGGTTTATCCTCATCTTAAACAATAGAATCCACGCACTTCGAAGTAAACACCTGCTCCTTTCCCTCCAAACCCTCCAAAAGAACCCGTAAAAGCTCCTTTCTCCGTACAAAGCAAATCAGATATCCAGTCCTAAATCCCATCGTCGATTAGCCCCCATCCCAAAAGAATTCCAACAAAAAAGAAATCATCTCAAATACCTCTTCTGTATCAAAACCGGCATATCGTAAAGCCCCAAGCATTTCCCATCAGCGGTATAATTAGAACCACACGAAAGCAGATACGTAACATCAAGAACCCGATCGAAGATACCTAATTGATCAAGGATCCTCGCTCCATTGGGAAGGACACCAATCGAAGCCCCAACATCCTGGGCGACCTCTCCTCTCTTCTCAAGAAGAACGAAATCGATCCCGTGTTTCTCGAGACAGTTTGCAAGAGTGAGACCGGCAACACCACCACCCACGATGATTACGCGGAGAGTAGGAGCCGTGCTTATGTCGGTTTTTTGAGGGGTTGAAGACATTGTGATGACGGTTTCACTTTCTTGTCTTTTTGGAATGGTTCGAATGAATGTATGGCTGTTTATATTTCTCTGAAATGCGTCCTACCTAATCTTCCTTCGTGCCCACATCTTCGTATACTCTTACTGCATCTGATCTCTTATCTCCTGCAGAGAAGAAACGAAAGAGGAAATATTCGTGAAAGACCACACTCGGCACTCTGCAGATGTCATGGTTCACTAGGTCGTATCCTTTCCAGTGGTCAGTTAATGTGTACCTTTGGGCCCCTATAATATTGTCAACGCTACAGTTAACTTAAAACATACTTAAAAATTCTGGTTTCAACACCAGAATGATTCTAAGATAGCTGTCTATAATCCCGCCTATTCTTTTATGAATATTTACAGTGCTATCGTCATGATACGGAATATTGAAGTCTTGGAATTGCCCCGTTTTCCCCCAAGGTACACAAGTACTGTACACTACAATGAATGAACTGTTGCGATAGACTCAGCGCGATTGGTTAAGTCCATCTCACTTGCTTGCAGCAGACATCAAAAGTAGCAATAAGCAACTCTCCATCAAGAGTTTGCAGAAGATTATGCAATACTTTGGGGCACATGAACTTCGTTTTCCCAAAATACCTGGGTCAAACTGGGCCAAGTCATGGAATAAGTACTTGCACTGCTCTAGAATGATTGATCAACGAGAGCTAGAAAGGCGTAGTCAAAGCAAATCCGGTTACCCAAGGAGTACGTAAACGAACCACTCGCTTAAATGTGTGGAAATTAATACTAAATAGGCGTAGAGTTGTTTCTTTCCGATACTGATACGTGGGAGGAGGCATATGCACTCGTATAATCTTATTAGGCAGGTTCTATAGTAATTTACTTTAGTGGTTTAATGATGCGTATCTTCTTGGTTGTAAGCTGATATCAGCGTTGTGTGGTATACAAAACCTTGGCGGATCACGATTTTGCTTTATCCCTTCCACACTCAAGGTGAACCTTTGAGAAGGTGCACTCAAAGTGGATCAAATTGGGTTCTCAAAGTGGCTCAGCTACTTGAGAAGTGGAGGTTCAACCACATTACAGTGCGTGCACTCGTTGAAAGTGCTGCTTTTGTAGATAAGTGGAGTAAAATCGTGCACATTATTAAAGGTTCACCTCGAGTGTGTAAGGGATATTAAATAATCAGCGAGTGAAATGTTACAGATGCCTACGGATTGTACTTGTTTTGAGAACTTTTGGGGTGTTGTATGGAGAAGGATGGTGGGCTTTTCACCACAAGGAAAACCGAGGGAGTTATGGAAGTATTACAAATTCTTTTTCTTCGCTTGTTTGTTTTGGATAAGTCATGTACTAAGACCCCGACGCTTTTCACCCAAACACTACGTGGCGAATGTCGTTTGCTTTTCCAGACTACAAGAAGAAATGACTACTAAATCAACCCTCACAACCATCAGGAAGCCGGCGTCTCATGAAGATTGACTAATGGAGATATACCAGCTCGGGATTGTTGAATGCGAATTTACCAGGAAACATTCTCAGGATTTACAGGTGGTTACCGCATATCAAACGTTTTCTATCAATTTCATTGGTACCTCCGCACTTTCCCATCATTAAAGTGATTCGAACACGCTATCTGACATCAAAAGCCCAATGGGGGTGGGGTGCTTCTAACGCGTCGTTGGTCAATATCTCATAAGTTTGCATATCGAAGATGCGATTTTTGCCGATCACGATAACACTTACATTTGTTTGGCCTTGCTGTCAAGCACAGGAATAATTTTATTTCAAACAGGGGAGGATCCTGTAGCGTTTGAGCTTCCAAGTTGTGCGGTCAGTTAGTCCATATTCTAATTTCTCGAGGTTTACTTAATTGAGAATTTCGACTGACCGTTTTCTCTCTCATTACTTCAGGCCGGATGTTTTTCCACACTCGTACCACAATACTGTGGTGAAAGTAACAACACAGCGTGTCTATGTACCAACGTAGACTTACAAAATGAACTGGGATCATGCGTATACGGAGCGTGCAACATCATCAAAGCTTACTGAGCCGAAAGGTTCTGGAAAGATGGCTGTGGAATCAAAAGCGATAAATCCCGGCAACATTAATACACACGACAACTCTATATTCTCGTAGCAATTACAACGATCTTCGTTGCGGGTCGATTATATGCTAGAGTTTTGGAAGCTGGTTTAGGGCCAGATGACTAGGCGATGGCGGCTGGTCAAGTGGCTTTTACCGTGGATACTGGAATGGGACTGGCTGCTATGGCGGATAATCTTGGGCAGCATAGTTGGTACCTTGAACTCGGCCAGATAGTGAGAAGTCTCAAGGTCTGTTCATCAGAAGAATCCGGAAGAGCATGCTAAGGAAATAATAGTACTTTTATATCGCTGAGTTGTTTTACATCCTTTGTATCACCTTCACCAAGGTTTCCATGCTTTTATTCTTCATACGAATTTTCCCGGTCACGCAATACCGAAATATAGCTTGGGGGCTAATTGTATTTCTCTTGTTAACCAATTCGACCTTCGTTCTCTTGCAAATATTCCAATGTGTAAGAATGCTACCCCAGTTTTGGAAGCACCGTCTAGTTACTAATAGGTTCCTTTCAATCGATGTTGGACGGATTGGGTGAACAAAACACGCCGAGTCAACTGCTTAGACTTCTACACAGCGATGAACTGCTGGCTTACCTTACGAAGTTGATGTGTTGGAGAAATTATGTGCCTGAGGGGGGGAGGTGCGAAAACAGGAAATGGAAGCTGTGAAGTTGATTGGTATATTTGAACGTAAGACGAAAGAAGCGATGATAATGGTGGAAGATTAAAGTAAAGCAAAAGACAACATCGAAAAATACAACATACTAAAATCAAACTGGTCTAAATGTGGCAGGAGACGTAGCAGTTTCAAACGGGATTCGGGAATTCTCGAAGACGTTATCCACATGTTGAAACGGAAATAAGAATTTCAAATCTCAAAATTCCAAATTACATACCAACACGAGTACTCGGTGTGAGAAACAATGACAAAAATTGCAAGTAAACCCCAAATACAAACACCAAAACCCCGTCATGAAACAACTCAATAAATGACAAATACTCAAACACTATCCTCCTTTTACCCCTCACCCGCTTCACATACAAATAAACGCCACAAAAACCTCATAAACCTATCTAAGACGCAATCACCAGCCTCTTTCCTAACTAAAACACGAACAAACAGTGTTTCTGACCTGCACACCTCACGCAAAACCAAACTCAGAAAACAATTTGTCATTCCAAGCCTCAGCAAACATCCCCACAAATAATTCCTCATTGGGCCAATTCCAAGGAATTCCAAATCCTCTAAAACAAGCCTTCCCTCTTTCTCTCTAGCTCCAACGGGAACCCCTTCCAAACAGAGCATCAGCCGCAGATCAGTGACGCTGTGAATCCCTCCCCGAAGTGATCACCGACAGCTGTGGTGGGGTTTCACAAACAAGAGGGAGGGGTATATTTGCTTTTTAGACTTCACTAGAGGATACATTTACCCCTCCTGCTCCCAACTGCACAACCAATCTATCTTCATTTACAACCTCATTCTCCAAATTAAATTTCAATCTACAAAACAAAGCTTCTTTTAAAGCCGCAAATATGGTCAAAGTCGGAGATTCCATTCCAAGCATCGAGCTCCAGGAGAAGACTCCAGACAACAATGTTGATTTGTCCAAGGAGCTTGCTTCTGGAAAGGGTATCATTATTGGCGTCCCAGCTGCTTTCAGTAAGTATTCATCTGCCTTTCTTTCAAAAACATCTTCTTGTGCGTTGGATCTAGCAATATTTCCACTTGCGATTGACCTTCGGGGATGCCAACATCTGCCCCTCGTTGTACGAGCGTTTTGCTAACTATCAATTCTCTCAAGGCCCAACATGCTCAGACACCCACATTCCCGGATACATCACCTCCGATAAACTAAAGGATGCCGGAAAAGTCTTCGTCATCTCAGTCAATGATCCATTCGTGTATGTTCTTCCTTCTAATTTCAACCCCCACCAAGCAACAAAACTAACACTCCCCCAAAAGCATGAACGGCTGGTCCAAAGTCCTCGCATCCTCATTCGGCGAATCCAGCATCCGCTTCCTCGCAGACCCAGCCGGAAAATTCACCCGCGCACTCGATCTCGAATTCGAAGCAGCCCCTCTCCTCGGCACAAACAGAAGCAAGAGATACGCAGCCATCATCAAGGATGGAAAGGTTGAGCGATTGGAGGTTGAATCCGATCCAACTAAGGCTGATGTTTCCACTGCTGAGAAGATTTTGGGATGAAGTGCATAAACTTGAGATAGGGTAGATTTAGATTGGTTGGATATGGGTACAGGATTTAAATGAGAACTCTTCAGCTTTTCTATCCAAAGGAAAATCATGATACTATTTCCGTGAGTTTGTTTGTAGATTTATACGGAATTCTGACACTTCAGCTTGGTCTTGGGAATCTACTGGAAAGGAAAATCTGGAGTGATTTCGTCGGATTCGTACCTTCCTCCCAGTGAACAAGATAAGGGAAGGCACTTTTTCAACAGGTGCACCACCTAAAAGCATACGGAAGTATATATAAAATAGTGCGCACTTTTGCTTGCACTTTCTATAAATATGTGCGCCAAAGATGTGCACCAAATATGTACGAGAAAGCCAAACGGTGTACTCGTGCATAAAATGCGTGGCAGTAGATTGGCCGACCCGTAATAACTTACAACGCGTGACAATGCAAACCCAATAAGAACTTGACATACTCAATTATATACTTAATTAGCATCCTTCACGTCTCCTTCACGTCTCCTGATATTTTACGAATTCTCGCCTTGGATCAAAATTATACTAACTTCTCTAGGTTGACCTTACGTTGCATGGTAGACAGTACCAGACAAAGCAGAGGCTCACTTTCAGCATGGTACTAAAATAGATCCAGAGCTGAGTTGAAAGCCAACAAACCCTATGATGCCATGATCGTATGATTGCTCTACTTTCTGAACTTTGAAGGGCTGAGTTTAGCTTTGTTACCTACTTGTCTCGACCTATTCCTATTTTCTGAAAATATCAGAGAATAGTATCCTAGCAGATGGTACAATGATTTTCAATACCTGTGAAAAGGACGTCCAGAAACTGGCCTTTGGAAGAAAGTCGAATTGTAGTTTTCCATCGAACTAGTTAGGAGTAGAAGTAGTCAATCTCACATTTGTGATTTATACAAGTAGAAATCAAGAGAACCATTTCATTAAAGAAGAACCACCCGTCATCAAGTGACCACAGACTACCCAAGCACCACGGATATCTACATAATCATGATCCACAAAAAAAGAAGCAAACGCTAAAATCATATATCATATCATATATACTCCCCACTCTAACAGAAAATCTTATAAATCCTCTTCCACTTAGGAAGCGCAGCCATTTCCACCCGATCGGCTTCGATTAGGGCAGCAGTATCAATCTCCCTGCGTCCCGTACTCAAATCCATATCCGCAACCTTCATGAAAGGAGTCTTATACCACAGCTTGTAAGGAACATAGAAAGCAATAACCACAGGCGCAGCAAGATACGCCAAGAAGAAATTCTTTGCAATGTCCGTCCCCGACATTTCCTTGAAGCCAATGGGCCACGCGGCAGTCCAGAATTGCGCGAGGAGCACGAGACAGTTGAGCACGAAGCCGACCCAGGAGCCGATGATGCCGACTTGGGATTTGAAAGCTAGTTCGTCCAAGGTGTGGCCTTGGGCTTTCCAGGCGTGACGGAAGCGGATGTGCGCGAGACAGATGGAGGCCCAGGTGAAGATGGAGGAGAGACCGGAGAGAGAGTAGAGCCAGTTCAGGGCAGTGGCGGCGGTATCTGGACCACCGGCTACGACGTAGCAGAGAAGACCTAGGACTGATGCTGCGATGATTGCGAAGAGAGGTCGGCCTTGACGATCGATGTAGGCGAGGAATTTTGGTGCTTGGTTCATCTCGGCGAGAGCAGCAAGCGTACGGGAGGAGCCGTAAATCGAGGAGTTTCCAACGGATAAGACGGCGATGAGAATGACGACGTTCATGATGGATGGTAGAACTTGGATACCGGCGTTGTTGATGGCAATAACGAATGGAGATGCTTTGGCATCAGTGGAACTAGCACCGAGAAGTCTTCCATCTCCGTATGGTACCAAGACACTGACCAAAGTCAAAGAGACCATGTAAAAGAGACAGATACGCCAGAAGACCTGCTTGATGGCGGTTGGTAGGGACTTGCGAGGGTTGTCGGCTTCGGCAGCTGCCAATCCGACCAATTCGGTTCCAGCAAAGGAGAAAGCTGCTGTGACGAATACACCACAGAGACCTTTAAACCCATGGTTAAAGGCACCAGAGACAATGCTTCCAGGTTCTTGGCCTCCGATCGTGTAGCCTGCATAATCTGGCTGAACGGTATCAGGATACCAGTACCGTCCTCCGATATATCCACCGTTTGGACCACCTCCGCAGTTGAGAACGATACCAAGAAGGATGAACCCGATTACGGCAACGACTTTGATAATAGCAAAGATAAATTCTGCCTCTCCGTATCCTCTAACACCGAAGAAATTGATGGAAACAATTACGACGAGGAAAAGAGTGACCCAAGCAGCGGAATTTGTATCTTGGGCACCTGGCCAGAAGTTCAACGTGATCGAGGCAGCGACGATTTCGAGAGGTAGGACAACAAGCCATTGAATAGCGTAGCTATAGATTGGTTAGTTATGTCGTCGAAATCACAAGATTCGTTTTGAAGCTGTGAAATATGGAGGGGTACAAGTCCGGGAATACTTACTTCCATCCCATAGCAAAACCCCAAGCTGGGTCCAAAAATCGAGTCGAGTATGCCGAAAAGGATCCAGCGACCGGAAAAGCAACAGCAAGTTCACCAAGAGCCTGGACTGTACAGAACATAAGAATACCAATAATACCATATGCGATAATTAATGAAGCCGGACCACCTCCAGCAAGAGCAGCACCCGAAGTAACGAACAATCCAGTGCCTAAAATTTGTTAGTAAATATTCCAAAGTCCCAACAAGATATGTCCCATAAGCTCAAAATCAGCGCAAATAAACTCACCAATTGAACCACCAATGGCAATCATTTGCATGTGTCGACCCTTAAGCTTCTTCGCCAACCCAGAATTTGCAGTGCGCTCGGCAGCAGCATGGTGGTCGAATCCCCCCTTCGGATCAGCAGTCTCGGAAGGTCCTGTTACAGCGGCATTAGGATCACGCTTGAAGCTGTCCACAAAGCGTCTTGTCCACGGTTCCTTCGTCTCTCTGGTAGCGGAAATTTCAGGCGACGATCGATCCGAGGTATTAATAACCTTCTCCTCATCATAGTTGGCAGCCATGATGGCGAATTATCCGTATAGAAAAGGGAAATGTTGAAATAATCCAAGAAGGGGGACCCCGAGAATCCAGGCACGAGATGTGAAGGGAGGGTGCGTGACGAGGGGGGAAGGTGGGAGATTATATAAATTCGAGATTATTCTCCGGGGGATAAGTCCTTATGGAGCCCCCCATGGTAGGTGACGCCGTTCGTGCATGCATGGCGGCCAGGGTTTTTTTGATCCACATTTCAGATAACTCCTTACCGGATTCGTACTCGAGCTTTGCTGGTTAAAAAGAGGGACTCGCGCTAGGAACGTTAATGTTGATCCTATAGCTAGCCAATGGATATATTAGAACGGAATCCAGCGTCGTTGAAACCAACAGAACCAAAGGTTGGTGAGCTTTCCAATGCACCAACCGACGTGATAAAAGAGGAGGCGAATTTCGAACCTCCATTGGCAGATCTACTTCAATTCCAGGATGCTTAGAAAGATTCCGATAACGCTCATGTCAGATTTCCAACCCTCATGACATGTCCAGGTTGTGCAGAGGCGCGTTCTGTACCCCGGTCCTCTGCTGCACTCTCCATATTTGATAGCCTAGGAAGCTGAGGAACTAGGTGAAATGGTGAGGCTACACGTCAATGTAAGCGCTGAATCCGCTGAAAGCTTTGAACGAGCAATTACGACGGACATCGTTCGAGATTCCAAAGTGGCACAAGGCTAGCTTTCGACCTAGAGGTCGAGAAAAAGCGAAAGGTTGATATTTCTGAAAACACCCTGTCCTGGCCACCTCAACCGCTGAGTAATGGCCATTCCGGCATGGAGTGAGGGATCATAGCTGTGGATCTTTACCTGGTAAAAAAATCGGGGAGGGACCGAAACCTTCCTCTCCATCATTTGTACAAGTGCAAGTACAACTTGGTGTTGGGCAGCAGTTTCCAGTTTCCAGTTTCCAGTTTCCAGTTTCCAGTTTTCAGCTTCTTGAGGTGTCACCTGAAGTTGTGTTGACGTCTAGCCTTGTCATGTGCACACTTAGTCGTCATGGAATGGTATATATCTCAGCCTTGGGGTCGTTGATAGCCGTTGGGATTGAGCCAAAGCTTAGTTCCAACAAGCTATAACAGCCTTGATAGCAATTGCCGGTCTCATTATCAGCACTCCAACCTCAACAGTCTCTCACCTAGTTCCAGAATTCCCAACCCTGAAGAGTCATGAATTGAACCCACGCCCCAGAATAATTAAACAAAAAAAAGACAGAAATTTTCTTTCGAGGACGTGCCCCTTCGACTCACAACCTCCCTTCAATAGTCCGAAGAGGGACCGATTGCCAAGTCCAAGCCGGGTAGGGCTTGCAGACGTGCCGAGAGTGCCGGCCCGCTAACTGTCCTTCCAACCTTCCATGCAGAGAGTTTTCCAACCGCCTCCAGCGCCACCAAGCATCCCAGTCCACCCAAAAGAGGAAGGAAAAGGCTTGTCTTGCTGCCTCAAATATGCAGCTTAGTAATTCTTCCCGGAAGTGCGTCGACGGCGTTGCAGATCAGTACGATAGACCACGAAAAATGACTGAAAGGGCGTGAGATTTTACGGCGCTCCCACCACCTCAAACACCATGATATGCGGCCATTCGAGGATCATCCCACGGCGCTACCAATCATGCTCTGGCGTGACTGATAAGAGAATGCAAGGTGACACTAATTGCAGTGACACTAACATCCTGACATCCTGACATCGTGGGGAAGGGGGCGCGAGGGAGAAGCCTCATTCGTTCACCCCGCCTTTCATTCCCTTGTGAGTGCGTGTGGTGCATGGCTAGATTGAAACCAGAATCTCGGATATAAACGGGCTGCTTGCCTTACTTAGGAAGCTGTAAGTGAGACGCAAGAGACCTGTGATTCGTATTTGTCAAACCTGCCCCGTCTCTTACTCTGAATGGAAGGGGTGCAGGCTGAATGCTGCAGTGATGGAAGCAATGGGAGCGATAAATAAATTGGTTTTCCGACCTTCTAGAAGAACTTAATTTGTTTTCATCCATATGAAGCATCCTAGATGCTGGAAGGATGAGAGATAGATAAGCAGGTACGTACGAATCTGACCTCTCGGAAACCCGGGAGTAACTCTGTAACTCTGTTTGACCAAGATCAACGAATGCAAGCTCAACTAATTGAACAATTGATACTTTTACGAGGGGATAAAGTAGAGGGTAGGAATGCATTAAAAGCAGGAGTAAATATTACGTAGTGGCGGCAGGCTCTCGATGAGGGGGGAAGGAGCTGGAAAAAAGGTTGCGGAAGTTCACAGCCGTGTTTGTAAGACATTACTAGGTAGCTTCATCTTCGTGCTGCTGCTTCTACAAAGTAGTGTACTACAAGTCTACAAGCTGAATCTGAGATCCTCGAATAGAGTAGGTACAACCATATACTTTTCATTAAGTCGTAGACCCTACATTTATTGTGGTATAGTTACATCATCATTCAACCCAAACACAGATCAAAACCAAACAAGTCCCCCAATCTTTTCCCCACCAATAAACACCTCTCAGAAGCATACCCAACCAAAGATCAAATTCCAAGCAAAGAATGAAACAGTTTAGATACCCAAGGAAAGATTTACCGCTCTATTTCAGAGACATTCTTGACGAAGGTCTACTCTTTACAAGACGAGAGCAAGAGCACCCATGGCACCAGCACCAACAACGGCAAAGATAGCCATGAAGCTACCAGGATTCGTCCTTCCAGCAGCACCTGTGAATTGAACAGGCCCAGTTGGAGTAGCACTGACAGTTCCATAGGTGGAAGTAGCAACTGTAGAAACTGCGGCACAAGAGCTGCAGAATGGTGATTTGGCTGGAGTAACGGCCGCGGTAACGGTCGCTCCGTTTCCACCCACAACTCCATTGTTTGCAGTGACTGTTGATGGCTTCTCAATCATAGGTGCGTAGGAGGTGTATGGAACGGCATTCTGGCTGAAAACTGGTGTAGTGGCCCATGGGCAGGTGGCTGTCAAAGTTGTGCCGGGGCATGAAGCGCAGGGGTAGATTGTTGCTGGCTTGGGGGGAGAAGAGCATTGCGGGCAGTAGGTGGATGTTGCTGTGAAGAAAGAGGTGTAGCTGAGCTTTTGGCTGGAGAGAGCGCACACGTAGCAGGGCATGCTGGAAATTTGGGTGTTGTAGATTGGCTTCTGGTAGGTGGATACGCCCAAGGTGTTGGTGGAAGTGACTGTAGTTCCTGGTGCAACAGTGCTGCAGAGTTCGGTCACGTAGACAGAAACGACGATTTCAACACCAATGCAGGAAACACTTGGGACGCTTGGGGTGACATATGGTGGTGGTGGAGTGGTGATTGGGTAAGGGGGGAGGGTGGTTGGACTAGTCAAAAAAGTTAGCATGGTTTCTAAATTCCAAATTCCACTCCCGAGCTACTTACGTGTAGATGGTAGAAGTGTTGTAGAATCCAGATGGCTTGACGGATCCAGATGGCTTGGATGGGATTCCGGTTGGACCGGTAGTGCCATTGGTTCCTGAAGTGCCGTTGCCTGCGAAACAAGTTCCATCTCCCTTTGGAAGACCGCTTTCGCACTTGCAAGACTTGGAGCATCCATCACCATCAACGGTGTTTCCATCATCACACTCCTCTCCGACATTACCATCCCATTTACCATCTCCGCAGCCGGCTGGGGTAGCACCTCGGGTGATGATATATGGAAGACCAGAGTGTCCATCGCCATAGTTTTGAGTCCCGGGGAAAACGACACCGTCTGCGATTGCAATAGCTTGGAAGCCATTGATACCGACAGAGGGATAGACGGAGAAAGCCTCATGAACCGAGCAACCCCAATTGGAAAGGTAGGTATCAGTGAGAGTGGCAATCGCAGGGTGAGAAGCGACAATGTGAACCTTGTCGTAACAATCGAGCTTTCCGCGAACTTCGAAAGTACCAAAGTAGCTGAGGGCATCGACGTTGGAAACTGCAATGCTGTCGTAGTACTGGGAGAGGGAGAAGTAAAGACCAGTCTGAGAAGCACCACTGACTGCCTTTCCTGCAGCGGCAAACTTGATGGAGTTCTCAATCAAGACATCTTTGGCGTGATTCG
Organism: Hymenoscyphus salicellus; assembly: GCA_001414355.1. Classification (NCBI taxonomy): domain Eukaryota; kingdom Fungi; phylum Ascomycota; class Leotiomycetes; order Helotiales; family Helotiaceae; genus Hymenoscyphus; species Hymenoscyphus salicellus. Next base: position 24,360 of record LLCD01000090.1, read on the forward strand.
ATTGATCGGCTCCGTGGATGATGATGTTTCCCTGAACAGCTGGACCCCAGACATTCTTGGTATCGGTCAAGAACTGGATCAATTTTTGGTTGCTAGATCCAAAGTTGTCTCCGATGATAATTGCCTTGTAAGAAGAGAAATCCGAAGTAGTCAATGCCCGCCATTGTGCTTCCGTCACAGTCTTAGTGGTGAACCCTAGATCCTTTGCATTTTGAAGTTCTCGACCGACGAGGCCGCTAACGAAAAGGAGGTCTTCAGCCAAAGCCGAGGAGACGAGGGCCGACAGAGCGGCGAAGGTAGTAGTCCACTTCATAGTGATGAAATGACTTGATGAAAATTAGAGGGGGAAAATTAAGTTATAGGAATAAAAGAGTGACTTGAGGAAGAATCCTGATGAACGAGTGTGTAAAGAACGTGGTGTGTTGAAAAAAAGAAGGAACATGATGAGAGGGAAGTGAAGCTATATACAACTCCAACTTGAAGTTTAATTTCCACCTCCTGCGTAATAATTCGCTGGACACATTCAGGGGACAGCAGTAAGTAACTCTTCCCGCGCTGGGTTCTAATCTGGACCATAGGGAAAATCACACCCAGCCCCAAAAACAAGCCCAGTTTAGCAAAGCCTTGCCAAGAAGAAGCCGTGATATGGCAGAGTCTCAGACTGGCCATGTTTTTCACACAGATCAATGCTGGTCCAATGACTTTTGACCCTCGCTATAAAAATCGTCGAGAAGAGGGTGAAAAAGGGCAATAACTCGGGTTCAGCTGAAAGCCAAGTTAGATCTTTCTGCAAGGCACCAGGAACAAGCACCCCTAACTTTATGCCATACTGTGACACACATAGATACATCCCCCCCCCAATAAGAAAAGTGCGGATCAGAAAAAGGCTGTGATGGTAGAAAATAATGCGAACTTTGGCGAAAGGATTCCTGCAGATGAGAAGCACTGGCCATTCACCGTGCTACAAAATCTCCACAGCGTTTGCTAGCTGAATGCTTCATCCGTCTTCCCATCCGTTCCCTCCTTTCATCAGATTCATCTCAACTCTCGGCTCTCCCCGAATTGGACCCTGTTTATCGTTTACTGGCTTGTTTGTGTCTCCTTTGCTCTTCCCCGTTCCATGGATTTACTGCTTGCTTCTGGACGTTGAGTGGTGTTTGATGGGTTGTTGTGCGAGATCCAATAGGAGACGTTGATGCACGTCGTCGGAGGGGAAAGAGCTGACCCGTGTTTCCTTTTTGTGGTCGGTTTATTCCGCAAAACCATGTTGATGAAAATCAATCACGATGCGAACAAAAGGCTCGAATACAAGTTCGCGGGAAAAGCCAGACGCTGGCAAGTTTACTGTATGAGATACATCCCCAATGATATCTCTCTGATGGAAGTTGCAGGATTCGCCGTCAGCGCTTCGAAAACATTGAAAGGGAGAGTATTGAATTTGCGGCTCAAAGGTGGGACTCCCTTCTCACAATATCGAACTTGGCGACGAAAAATGTAGCGCAGGGTGTAATAGTAAAGGACAGCCGTGCATTTAGAAACTGTAAATGTCGGAGCACGTGAGATTATCCCAAGAAAGAGTCTATTCTCACACCCATAGAATCAATACTGCATTTACCAGCTGCTGTGCCTCACCCCCAAACCTAAAAAAAGCAAATTTGGACAACACTGTCCAACTGTGAGAGCGTGGTGGCTATGAATAGTATAAAAAAAACATGCAAGTGCCGAACCAAGGGAAGATCAACTCTTTTATCCCGTAAGGCTGCATGAGATTTTAATTTCTCCCTTCCGCAGACCCTGTTTGTCGCGCAAAGCGGAAAACTTGCGAGGCCATCATGAGCACACCGAGTATCTCAACTCAGTACAGTATGGGGAATAAGCCTTTCTACATAGTGGGTGACAGTGCAACTGAATAATAACCCTGCTGGCTTCCTTTTGCCTATCCTTCTTTGGAAGTTTGAGCTTTGTAGAATCTTCCTACCTAACATTAGAGTAGGGCTGAAAAGGGGCTGAACGCCAGGGCCTCAAGGAATTTACCCATCCAACAAACCTAAAAACAACAACTACCTAGGGAACCCTACCTCTCACTCTAGTCTCTTCCTTCAATCATATCCTCTATCGATAATTTCACATCTCATTTTCTAGACCTGGATAGAGAGCATAAGCATCAGCCACAAGCCCTGACTGGTTTCTAGTGACATTCCTACCACCCGGGAAAATTATCAAGCCGACCTTACCTCCTCGCATAGCAAGGGGAAAAAGGGGGTGGAAGGAAAACGTTGAAAAGGGAGAGATATTAGACCCGAGAGTTTGCGTCTGCGGCCTGTAGGAGATGAGATTCCCAACGGGTTCGGCACATTTTTTGAAACCCTTTGGCAAGGCATACAAGCGAAGGAAACCCGATACTTATGGTGTTCGTGGTTCACTGGTTTTGTTTTCTTCTTCCCAAGACGTTCTTTTGCTCGAGGGCGCCGCAAGGTAAGTTCCGTCGTCTAAATCAAGTGAGCAGACAGAAGGCTTTGGATTCGTACAATCATGTTTATTCAATTTTATTTTTTTTGGAAGTCTTAACCCATAATGCATGATACATTGAAATCTCTATGCTTTTGATCGCCCACAAGACAAGCATCTAGTTCTTTTTTTGTTTTGTGTAACTTTCTACGCTCATAGGAAGACCTCGAGGTTAATCTCCAGTGTGCTCACAGGATATCTGGGTCGTCAAGTTAGCCACGAGAAAGGAAGGGAAAAATGGGAAATGGTACGTACTTCAGCTCAAACTTCTCTAAAACAGTTGGATGCAGGATACCGAACTCTCCGATACGAACGTGCTTACCATCGACTCTCAAGAAAATGGCAGCTGCGTGGCCTTGGAAGAAGGTCTCCTCATCAATCTCTTCGATCCAATATCCATCTACCTTTTGTCCATCAAGACCCTCTTCGTGAGTGAGGAAAGCAGTCTGAAGCATTAGAAGAACACGATCAAGAAGGCCGTGGACGACCTCGAAACCGGAAGATTTTCCATACCAAGCTGCTGCGAAATGACGCTCATTGCGGGATTTTCGCTCCAGAGAGATATCTTTGAATGCGACGTCTGAGACCTCGAAGACCTTGATAGGGACAGAGTGCTTCTTGTTCTCACGGATTGTCTTGAGAAGACCTGGAAGCAGGGAGGTGCGGACAATTTGGTATTCGGCAGTTTTGGGGTTGGCAAGTCGCACGGCAGTGGTACCATCGTCCTTTCGGTTTAACCACGCAAAGTTCTCGTCGTGGGAGCAAAGAATGAGAGGCATAACTTCACTCCAGCCAGCCATGGCAGCTTCCATACGGACGATGTCGCCAAGTTTATTGACCATAAGGGGCTGTGCGATGGTAGAAGATTTATTGGGCGATGTTCGAGGAAGGTTATTGAAGCCATAGGCGATGGCAACATCTTCCATGATATCACACTGATGAAGAATATCGGCGCGAGATGGGGGAATGGAGACATCGATGACATTTTTAGAGGAGGAAGAGGGTTTAGCGGTGAGGCACATCTTTTTCAAAAGTTCGCTGATTCTTTCAGGCGATTCCGAAAGTCCGCAGCAGTTGTTGACATAATCAACTTCTACCTGAGCAGTTCTTGAACTGATATCTGGTGTTTGTCTTGTCTCGCCATTGTGTTCTGAAATGATCTTGACTGGCTCGATTGTGAAGGGCTCGGCACAGTATTGGGAGAACATAGCAACAATAATGTTGTTGACAATCTCCAACTTGGTTCGATCCGTTCCGGTCATTTCAATGAAAACATTGGTAGTGTTTAAAGAGATTTTGGAGTGGTTGCCGTTGATGATGGGAGGCATCGAGCAAACTATCCGCTGGGAATCGTAAATCACTGGATATACTGGCTTGTCTCGAATAATGTGTAAGAATTTGGCCAAATGCTTGTCATTCTCGTAGTGTGCCATTAATTCCTCGCCATTCATATCCTTCTGTTGGTTGAGGGGTGTGAAGACGATGTCCTTTGGAGGTAATGCCTCGTATGTGAAGGGTCCCTTGATTGTGTCCAAATCATGAGTACCAATAGCCACCAACGTTCGGTTTCTTGCCAGATTCTGATGTAATTTGTCTTGTAAGGCAATGAAAGAATCGTAGCTCGCCTGTGTGAACTTGACATTCCGTAAAATGGAGCCAGACACATATGGGCGAACTTTCTGGGTGTCAGGATGTACTGTGATGGTCTCTAGCTTTCCACCCTTGGGCGCAACCAGTCGGTAATTTGGCATGGGCGTCTTTTCTCTGAAGATGTTGAGCATCAAAGCTATTCCCTCGAAGCAAAGCATATCATATCTGTTGGCGGGAATCTCGATTTTAAGTTGCGGGGCTTCCTGCTTGCCATTGACAATCGGGCGCTCGGTATTGGAGGTGTCCTCGTCCAACTCGATTCCGAAATCGAAGCATAGCGTCTCGAACTCTTCGGTGGTATATCTAAAAGATAGCGTTAGAAGATCATCTTAGCGGGGTTACGAGGGGGGTATATACTCTTGCCCCAGAGCTTTGTAGAGCTCAGCCTTGTCCACACTGATGGTAGGCATGTTTGCGGTTTACGGTGGGTTGCCCACCAGATTTCCGTATTTTTGAGGGGAGATTGCGCGCTTGATTGTCGGTCGTGTAGATGTTGGGGGAAGTTGTCGCAGAGCAGGTCCAGGTCCCTTGGAGTCATAAATATGACTCTAGCCCATGTACTCGAAAAATAATACTGCGGTTGTGGTCCCTGCGCGCAACCCTACCTCCTCTCGTTTGGGAACATTCAAGTTCAAGGCCGGTGAAGAACATTGAATAGCCCTTGAATCAACCCCCGCCAACGCCTGCTGCTTCTCTCAAAACACCAGCAACCCCATCCTCCTCCTCCAACGACCACTTGTTCTGTCCCAGCTTGTAGCCCAGGTATGTGCAATTGCCTACGATGTCCCTCCGCCGAGTAGCTGCCCTGCCCTAAAATAGCTCCGTCATGTATTGCCTGCCAGGAAGCCCCCCCGCCATACCACATCTACAGCTTCCTCGGGCCCTGGCCTGGAATTCGTTGCGCACATCGAGCATTTGACTGACACTGCGAGGCTTCAGATCTCCTGGCATCCTCTCTGTAGTGCCGCCCACGACCTTCGTATCGCTGCTCAAGCTTCACCGGCGCCCCAAATTACAGGACCAACACGCGATCGATTCTACCAAAGTCCCAGGTAAACAGACTAGATCTGGGCCTTGTTGACTCCATTACCAAAATCAATCCACCGCAGACCCCTTCTCCGAATCCTTCGACATGGCGCATGGCCCCGATATGACCGACGAGCTCTATCC
>LLCD01000091.1:0-29628 GCA_001414355.1 Hymenoscyphus salicellus
TATTCAGACAATGCCTCAAGTATAGTTATCACTAGGGCGGATGACTCGGATGAATCTTCAGAGGCGACCCCATCACGACGGTTGAGAGCGGTGTCTATGAATGATGCTGAAGGATCAAAACCCCGAGATCCAGCAGCTTTTAGCGTTGCGAATATTCCAGATATTGGAATTGTAGCAGCCACTCCTACGCATCCCACACATCTAAGTGTGGACTCTACCACGCCAAAAGACAACCTTCATGCTCCACGCTCGCCAACAATATCCGTTTCTCCTCCTCCTTCAGTTCTGGGGTCCAGGGACATTAGTCCAGCTCCGTCTAGGGATAGTCGAAAACGCGATAGCTTAGCACCCCCGGATGGAAGTTATTCCAGTTCTCGTCATCTTCGGGTAGACTCCACGGGGTCCTCCAAACCACAGCGCCCACGACTTGAGATTCCTGGTGCTACATCACGAGATAGCTCCCGTTCTCCGCGGTCTCCCATAATCTCTCTTTCTCCAACATTGCAATTTCCCGCTTATACAGATTCTCCTCTACCAATGTCTGCCCTCAGCTCAAAGGCTCCAAGTCTCATGCTTCCAGAAAATGCACTGACTCCCGAGTCATCATATACGGAACAAGGTCTAGAGGAAGAATATCAGGAAAGGCGAATTCAATGGTGGCCATATCGCTTCTTACCGAGCCCTTACGTTCTACTATCTACACTTTTCCCTACCTTGTCAACATGGCGAGATAAATCAATCTGGGACAAATTCGTTAGTGTTATATCAGCCCCAAGCATCTTCCTTCTTGCCATTACTCTACCTGTAGTAGAGTCTGAGCATCAGGAAGAGGAAATGCACGAAGCACCCGTACTGGATGAAAGAGCCCCTCTTTTAAGAACGAGGTCGAGAAGAGGTACAATGCCACCACCGCTGGCACCAGATAGTCCATCATTGGAGCATGAACCCGAATGGTCGCAGTACCGACGAATGACTGGTAGCCAATCTCCCCGTTCGCCCACTGGTCCAAGTGGTCTTACTGGCCACGGCGCCGCAGCGGTTGCTGTCTCGGCCGAGCATCTTCATGCCCATTTGCAACCGATGGCAAAACCACCAAAACAGCCCACGGATTCCGTCGAAGACCTTCATGATACGGCTAGCGATAGCTCTCCTCCATCGGGCGATTGGAATCGATGGTTGGTCTCGGTTCAGATCTTCACTGCCCCTCTCTTCACTGTGTTCATCGTCTGGGCCAACAGCGATCCTACTTTGAGTCTTTTCGTTCGTTTGGTTCTCTATTCTCTCCTCGGGTCACTCCTGGCATTTGCCATTCTGGTCTTTACTACAACACCCGATAAGCCACCGAAATATCGGTTTCTCCTTTGTTTCATGGGTTTTGTCGTTTCAATTGCCTGGATCTCGACCATTGCGAATGAAGTCGTTGGTGTATTGAAAGCCTTTGGTGTCATCCTTGGAATCTCAGACGCCATTCTCGGTCTCACTATTTTCGCGGTTGGAAATTCCCTTGGCGATTTGGTGGCCGATATCACGGTTGCAAGACTAGGATATCCTGTTATGGCATTGTCTGCTTGTTTTGGCGGACCGATGCTCAATATTTTGATTGGTATTGGGGTTTCGGGTCTTTACATGACGATTAAGGAAGCGAATCATAAGCATTCGAAACATCCGGGGAAGGATATCAAATATAAACCTTATCATATCGAGGTCAGTCGGACTCTTATGGTTTCGGGGGTTACGCTGCTTGTTACTCTTGTGGGACTTTTGGTTGCGGTTCCGATGAATAAATGGATTATGAGTCGACGGATTGGGTGGGGACTTATTAGTTTGTGGATCTTGAGTACGGTTATTAATCTCGGGGTTGAGATCAGTGGGTGGGGTGTTACTTCTTAATGTCTTGTTGCTTCACTATTTACTTGATTTTATTTTGGAGAGCGTTGTTTTCATAATTGTTTTATATGGAGGGTAGGAATATGGGATGTAGGATGGCGTTTTTGGGGTATGCTGTATAGATCTTTTACTGCTTTAAGGGCATTTCTTTGGTTGGTATGATCGTATACAAGTGGGGTACGTACATATATATATATACGCAAGTTTTCCACGATCGAATAAACATTGGCTAGGTCGAGTTATTTTGTGTTATTCGGTTCTCCTGACTCTCGGTAGCTACCCCACAAAACAGGGACGCGGGGAAGGAGGAGTGGGGGTGTCTTTTTCAAGAGTGGAAAGCATGACCATGATCTGATTTTCGATTGGTGGGACGGCGTTTGAAGGAGAGGAGGGGACCGTTTTGTGAACCGTTCATTTCCCCGGTGCAATGTGAGCCGACGAGAACACTCATCTTCGCTCGATTTGTTTTCCTGTCTCTCCAACTTTGTATATACAATTGCTTCTTGCAAACTTTTCTCTCAATCAATCAATCAATCAATCAATCTATCTATCAACCAATCAGTTGGCCAAGATCATTCACTCATCATGGCCAAAGTATTTGATGCCGCAGAGTGTAAGTTCCTTCACCCCGAAGCCTGAACATGGGAATTCAAGATGGGGGAAATGTTGAACATAAAACTCATCAATCGAATAGTGGCACGACACAACCGTCCCGACTCATGCTACGTCTGTCTCTACGGCGACGTCTGGGACGTCACCGATTTCCTACCTCAACATCCTGGGGGCTCTTCAATAATCCTCAAACTCGCAGGCGCAGATGCAACAGAAGAATACGATCCCGTCCACCCCCCCGGAACCCTCGAATCCAACCTCCCCCCAGAAAAGAAACTCGGCACCATCAATCCTGCATCCATCCCCAAACCCGAAGTCGAAAAAGAAATAAATACGGAGGGACCGCCTGATATGAGTACTCTACTTAATTTAGAGGAGATAGAAGAGGTTGCAACCAAGCAGATTAGCAAGAAATGCTGGGCTTATTATTATTCCGCTGGCGACGACCTGATATCGAAGAATTTCAATAATCTGGTATATAAACAGATTTTGCTGAGACCACGGGTATTTGTCGATTGTACGAAATGCGACCTCTCCACCTCGATGCTGGGACATAAAGTTGGGATGCCACTCTACGTCTCCCCCGCCGCCATGGCGAGACTTGCACATCCTGATGGGGAACAGGGCATCGCAAAGGGGATTAGTTCTTTCGGCGCTTGTCAGATAGTTTCTAATAATGCCTCGATGACGCCGGAACAAATCGTTGAGGGGAGTCTTCCCGGACAGATTTTTGGGTGGCAGCTTTATGTTCAGGATCAGAGGGAGAAGAGTGTTGAGATGTTGAAGAGGATTAATAAGATGAGTGATAAGTATAAGTTTATTGTGTTGACGCTTGATGCGCCCGTTCCAGGGAAGAGGGAACATGATGAACGCTCCTCGATCGCTGCGAATGGACCAGCGAAGAAAGATGGTTCGGATGGGGGAGTAGGCAAAGCACTTTTCTGGGGGACGGCGGCGAATTTAACTTGGAAAGTCACTTTGGAGTGGTTGAGCAAGCATACGCAGTTACCTATTGTACTTAAGGGGTTGCAAACTCATGAGGATGCGTATTTGGCGTCGCAGTATCCGAGTGTGAAGGCGATTATACTTTCTAATCATGGAGGGAGAGCTTTGGATACTGCGCCTCCGGCTGTGCATACGCTTCTTGAGATTAGGAAGTTTTGTCCGGAGGTGTTTAGTCGACTGGAGGTTTGGGTTGATGGAGGGATTAAGAGGGGGACAGATGTGGTTAAGGCGCTGTGTCTTGGGGCGAAGGCGGTGGGTGTTGGGAGGGCCGCGTTGTTTGGACTTGGGGCTGGGGGGACCGAGGGGGTGCATAGGACTTTTGATAGTGAGAACTCTTCTTTACTTTTTGATTGTTGACTTTTACTAATGTGTGCGCAGTTCTTGAGGCGGAGATTAGGACTTGTATGAGGCTACTTGGTGCTGAGAATGTTAGCGATTTGGGACCGAAATTTGTAAGTTGAATAACACCTTTCTTCTTTCCAAGGGGGTTTACTGATGAAAACAGATCAACTCGAGGGTTGTAGAGAGAGATGTTTATGATGGACATCCTGGGTTAGAGAAAGTTGGGTTGTGGGTGAAGTCGAATTTGTAGATGAGTATTGGACTGTTGCTTTTAGCCTAATCATTATATACTGTTTATACATCAATACTTCCTGGGTTCTATACCCCCCCTGTTCTCGGAGTGGGTGGAAACTTTTTGCCAGTCTATCTTCCTGTCTTCTTCATTTCATTCTTTTACGATATGCCAGTGCTCAGTAGGGGTTTTCCGATAATAGTGTCATGTTAGACAGTGGGGTTTACTTTGAAGATCATCTCTGCAAAAACCTTAAGGGGGTTATTTACATCTGCAAGGATGTAATCAAGTTATTTTCATAGCACTTACAATCTTTATTTCTTTTGATCCGAAAATGGGATCTCAAGATTTTGAATTGCACAGCCAAAAAATGAAATATTAGACTCGGGAGAACTCAGAAAGCTCAAGGTCTTTTCTTTAATCTTCTATACGAACTTGAATTTGTGCACTTCGGGGAGACTCAGGACATGCAACCAGAAAAATTATATCGTTATTTCTTTGTTCAATTTATCACATTATAATTAATTAGGTGTATCTGTATGTATACCCGTGTTTCCATAAGTTTCGGGAGTGGCATAAGAACGTTGTTCTATTTTTCATGCCTAGAAAAGTTGCCATATCAAGATATTGGTACAGTAAATGGAAAGCTCACAGAAATAGAAGCTATGCACTACAAATTGTAAAGATCCTTTCCATCATATTTTCAAGCCGGATAACTAAAATTCCTTCTACTAATAATTTCTGGGCACTCCCACCTTGATAATTTGAAGTCCCCCATTCGCGTCTTTCCCAACTACAGGTCTTTCCGTGAAGTCCTATGCAGCACTCTCTCGTCCATGGTAAGGGCACTCTTTACAGACAACTGTTCCGTTGTGTGCTCCCAAGGCTTTATACACCTAAAGCCCTACCCTGCCGCCTCGCAAAACCGCTACCAGAAAGCTTCCCAAAGCCGAGCGGCTATTCTCAAGAAGTGAGACTTTGGCGCGCGTTAGCGGAACAATGAATTTTCCATGCCGAGAATTGTTACTCTTCTGTGCCGCGGTTGCATTTGCATGGCAATTTTGGAAACATATCACAACATCTAGTCAACACTACGTCCCTCCTCTCTTGCTAGTTCTGTTTCTCTTTTGTTAGCAGATTTCGATCTTCGGTCGCGATATCATATTTATTAATGGAGGATGCGGTCCGACCGAGTGAGCAGGCAATAAAAGCTATGTTCGAAAGAGGTTTTCGAACTTGGTACGATGTTTACGACTTAGCAATTTCCGATACGAGTCCTCCTTGGGACTACCTACAGCAGCTTGACAATGGATTCCCAAACCACCCTTATTTTCCCGATGATCTAGCCATAGATAGCTCTTCGTCTCATGCTATGTACGCAAAAGCTGTATCTGCGTGGGGGACCACTGAAACAGCTTGCGATTTACCATCCTTTGATGAAGATATACTCCTCCCGGTTGCGCTACAAAATCAAACAATCATCACAATTTCCAAAAAGTCGCCAATAGCATTTCCGCAATGGTTCAGTACAGACAATAACCACATTACAATCCTAGTTCTTGCTTGGACATACATACTTTCCGCAAGATGGTCTGAAGTCGTTCCTGGAGCACTGAGCCCGGAATACAGTAATTGCGAAGCGAGTTGGGATCCAAGCAATTCCGAGGACAGTAGAACTCCAACAACTAGCGATTCATGTTCTACCTCTCCTTGTACAATAGACATTGGCGATGTCGACATCCATGCAGCTCGATGGTGGTCCGCAGTTCTTGCACTAGATAGTGGCTGGAGTACTCCTATTCAAAGTGATGGCGGCGATGTCCTCCACTCGCCTTGGCATCCCAAAATCGTGTCAGAACAACCTTTCATGATTTCCCGCGGCCCAAATCCCCTACCAACTCAGAATCATCCTCCGGCATCTTTCACGGCAGCCTTAGGCTATTTGTCAAATTACTGTCATTTGCACAATATAGTTGAGCAAGGTCGTGTTGCTTTGGCAGCTGCATTACTTCTCCCTGTTGTCAACTACGACAATAGAATGGTTCAGTTGCCCTCTCCTCGGGTACACCGTAAAAGACACCCAGAAAAAGAGAAAATCCCAAATTTCTTGCTACCTGGCAACGATATCAGACAATTCGATAGACTTCTCATGATGAGCTGTAACCCGAGAGGTACTAAATCCCTTCTCAATAGTATTTTCTTTGAGTCGGATGTAGATTGCAACATCTGTGGGGAGTGGATACAAGGAACATTTGCCTTCGTAGACTCAGATCTCTGTGCAAGCGATCAACATCTGCTGGCACGAGTCTTAATGAAAAGGGATCCTAAACTCGGGTTTCTCTGGCTTGGTGCTTTCGTCCTCGGATCATACAAAGGTGCCTTGCAAGAAGCTCGTCGATGCTCCTGGCAATTGGATTTTAATGCCGCTGCATGGACTGGAACTCGGATTTCATTTATACAAGAACCTGTCTTAGAGAAACCTCCGGATCTCGAAATCAAAGAAATCACACGTGCTGACGAATGCCGATTGATGTATTTATCTCACGATTCACTTTATACCAATCCACCACTATTCCCATGGCCTCCGTTTGGCTCGACATCGATTTCAGATATTGATCTCAACGTTCGAGAGCATATTAGATGTCCCGGACTGCATGGCCTTCGATTGAAAAGCATAACCTGGAAATGTCTTATTTCCAAAAATCCTATTGCATTACCCAATCTCGCCTTGCGTTCTTTGAATGGACGTCCAACGGAAAGACAAATTTCCATTCCATTTGACGACCTGAACCTCGATAATGACAATTCGGAAATGGTAACAAGAAACATGTTTACCTGGCTTCGCGAGGACGCGGGATATCCTGTAGCGGAAAAGGCTATACGCGAACATGAGTGGATCGCTGGCTGGGAATCGGATGATGATAGTCCTATTACGGGAGATGCATTATCTTCCGTGAAAGTCAGTTTACATGGATGGATCGCGAAGACTGTGACGAAAAGATCGAATTCTATGTGATTTATGGATTGGCACTATTGTCTTGCTTGAATGCCAAGTAGTGCTCAAAATAGATTCTGCGTCGAGACCAATTATTACACAAGCAGATATCTAGTTACCACTTTCTCTTGTTTATGATTTTTAGCTATGCTAGTATTCTACCCTTGCTTAAGCTCTTCTAAAAATGCCTGTTTTTGTTTACAATTGCATGATATCAAGATACCTCTAAATTGTGCTAAAGAAGTCAGTTTATAGTTGACTTCGTAAAATTTGTACCCTGCTTTAGGTAGCGGTAATTTGACTTTGTGATATCGTCGCCGCCGCCAACCATCCTCTAAATTACCTCCACCAACACTACCTACCACTATGTCGGTGCATCCGCCTCTATCAAGCACTGCGTAATTACAGAAATGGAATGACGAGCTTCGCGCAAGGCTTTTATTGCTTGAGCAGCGACAAGAGGAAACCCGTATTCGTGATGAGAATGAGGGTATTCACAGACGCAGTGTTTTACCTTTCCCAGCCGGATTTATTAGCCTATCCTGCCCAGACGCTCCTTTGCCGTCCTGCCTCTATTTTGAGGCTATTCTGCTTTCTCATATCCTGATATATCACATCTCCTAGCCACCCCGATCCTGTTCCGAAAATTGTTCCGCCTATCCTTTCTTATCCCGGGATTTCGGAGAGCCTTTGTTGGCCTTGGGGGGAGGCTCGGGCCACGCCCTCGCTAAACATGACGTCTACATTATTGGCACAAATACCTCGTCAATTCTCAGCCTATATATATAGAACCAGAGCCTACATGTATTTACTCTTCATGCACTTCTTAATTGAATATTCGAAACCATGCCTTTGAGTTGTAAGAGGTCTGGCCTCTCACAGGAGTTTAATAAAGAGGTGATGACACGCTTACTTGAGAAGCGAGGGGTGGACGTGGTGATCACAGAAGAGGTGGTAAAGGAAATTGCACAAAGACTTGACAAAGAGGTAATGACGCTTTTGTTTGAGAAGCGGGGGGCGGACGTGATAATCACAGAAGAGGTTGTAAAGGCAGCGGAAGGGAATGATAGGAGTGGGGAAGAGGTGATGACGCTTTTGCTTGAGAAGGAAACAGAAGTGAAAGGAACGAAAAGAAGAGCTGAAACTAAAGTTCAGCAGGAATTTAGTTATTTTAAGCGTCAAAACTATAAGAATTAGAACCCTTGATAGATCGTGTAGGGGCCGATAACGAAGATCTTTCATTACTGTCCCCCTAATGTCTCGATTTTTTCGATTGGTAAGGTCTGGCAACGAAAAGTCTGTTTCTTCTAGAACTTAGGGTTAATAGAAATTACAGTGGTTTCTTTGGAAGATCCCCTCTATGTTATAGTTCTGCTGGTGGTCATGTTCCTGTTCTCTCACTCTTACTTGAGCAAGTTCGGATTGTACTGAACTCACAGAGCAATATATTAAGGTTCACAGCAATAATAGTAGCTATAAATTCTACTTACTAAACAGTTGTAGGTATATATAGAAAGACAAAAGCACGTAAAAATTAAAGCAGTATACATAAATTCCTACACACTTTTAGTTAGAAATAAGAAGGGATATAAGAAGTAAGGCAGTAGGTGTACACCGTTGAATAAGGGGAGGGGCATGTAGTAAATTCAGAGACAAGAACGGCATTGTTTGCTATATAACATGCTACTAAATCTCGTCGTAGAATCAGTAGTAGAGAGGTGTGTCTAGTGAGTTTTAGATTCCCTCGAGCGAGTTCGCGTAGTGACATGGTTAGTAGGAATAAAGTTACTGGGAAAGAAAATTGTTACGCTACAGCGATTGTTACAATAATGCACTTCAGAGAAGCGAGAGTAAAAGACCTTTCAAGGTACACCAACAACATATAGAAATGTAGTATCGCAATAGAATTCCCTGAGGGCGGTTATCCGTTCTACTGTCGAAATGCGCCCTGGTCACAACAATCTGCCTTTAGTTGGGAATCCGCCCTCTGGGTTAGGTATCCGCTAACAGTGGTATCCGCCCCTTGTCGGGAATTGAACCCGGCGGCAACAGGACTATGGGTCTGGTTCTCGCTCGGAGGCTGAGGTGACCGTGGGTAGAGGACATTGCCCAATTCTCCTCAGTCTATGGTCGTATGTAATAGCTGGTCCAATAATTGAGATGTGGAATTGGCGCCCAACTACAGGTATTGTGCTCAACGCCTGGAAACAGGCAATTTTCGGCTCAGCAGTTTTTGGCTCAGCAGTTTCCTGACGGGCCAAGTTACGAGTAAGCGCTGGGCAGGAGAGTTGCAGACAGAAAACTTCCAAACAAAAGAAACTAGAGACCAACGAAATAAATGGCAAACAACCTTCAATCCTAGCGGAGTATCCTCCTAATCAACTTGAATAACGTCAGCAATAAACCTTTCGAGGAGTAGTGCGCAAATTACATGTTCTGAACAAGTTCCATCTTTCTTTGTATCGCAGTCATCATGGCCCAGATTCATGAGGCATACTAATACCCCAAAGCTCAGGGTTTTCTGTCAAAGTGGGATCTATCATATCATAGCCACCGTTATACCTTTGGTTGGGATCGTATGGATAAGGCACCGGCAATTGTCCGACAGAGTGTTGCAGGTACATTTGTTGGTTATAAATGTTATTATTTGACGAGCTTGCAATCATTTCTGCCTGAGTTGTCGAATAGTAGTTCTGTTGTAGGTGCCCAAGGCTGGAGAGTGGTTCTTGTATTGCAGTAGGCAGTTGCTGGTGGGATATCATTGTATCACTTGGCATCACTGTTCCAACTTCGTCAGAAGCCTCGCTTGGCGTCATTGTGGGCTTATATGACCCCGTTATTAAAGAATCTTCAGCGCGCTGTGCCTTGATATTGGAGGGAATGTATTGTAACCTTCGTGATAACCGAAGAGATTTTTCGAGAACACCAAGATGCCATCGTACGTAGAGTTGAGGTTCTTGAACTGGATATCCGTGAATCTCTATTGTGGCATGTAATTTTGCTCGTATGCCATAAGAATCCGCGACATGACGAGCTCTCCTGGTGGTAAAGGGTCGTAAACTAAATCTCAGGTCAGCAAACGAAATTTCGATGTAGCAATTTTCAGTCCTTGGGCGCCTACAGGGATGATCAGGAATATGTTCTGGTAACTTCAATATTTCACACGTAATGTACCACTGGCCAAGCTCGAGGGTTGGGTTTACATCAGAAGCTCGCCCTTTTTTGGATCGTTCGGTGTTCTTTGCGATCCATTGTTGCAAGTCTGTATCCTGTGGTGCCCTTCCTCTCTTTATCGAGTCTGTAAATTTCTTGAGGTTGTCTTTGAGCTTCTGCAACACTACCTCATCCAGTTCCCTGTAAAGGGCTGAGCTGCCCCCATCAGGGTGCATCTTCTCTTGATGTGAAGTACGCATGGCC
Source organism: Hymenoscyphus salicellus (assembly GCA_001414355.1). NCBI lineage: Eukaryota > Fungi > Ascomycota > Leotiomycetes > Helotiales > Helotiaceae > Hymenoscyphus > Hymenoscyphus salicellus. Next base: position 10,491 of record LLCD01000091.1, read on the forward strand.
CTTTTTTCGAACTTTTCATAGCATTCTGGGCAACATATAGCGCAGTCGGCCGTTGTAGTGTGTGTTCTCAATAGCTTTTCGCTATCAAAAGGCTCTTGGCAATCACTGCACTTAAATCGTGTGACGTTTTCTTGTGTATCTTGAGAAAATGCTCTCAGTAATAACACATTAGCGACAGAAATTTATATGATGCATTGAAAAGCAAAAACGAGTGGAAGAACATCAGTTTATAGTCCACCTGAAAAGCCAGTCATTCTTCAAAATTTATTCATGCAATAAAGCAATATGACATTCAATTGTAGAAGTAAATTTCGAAAAACGAGAGGTATCCAACTCCGCAATTCTTCGAAACGTGCGGGTAGTAGATCTAAAGACATAACCCTCACTAGAAGGAGTGAGAAGAACTTACTTCAGATGTTGGAAATCAAGCCATCCAGCACCGGCGCAAGTCAGAAAACGGTTTCCAGTAATGCGATTTGCGCTAAATGTTTCTGGTAAAGCAGCATTGTGGAAGCACCTTAGAAGATGTGGCTTTTCATCCATTGGGGCATTTGATTTCGACTTTCCCTTTTGTTGTTTTGTTGTTTGACCAGCAATGCTATCTTCAGTAACTTCTTTCCCAAGCGAAGCGCCCGAAACATCACATGCGTTGCCACTATGAGCCTCAGAAGAGTTGGAAGAAGTACTAGCATTTTCTTAAGTGTTCGTTGAAGATGATGAAGAAGATGAGCCAAAATCCGAGGTTGGTGCATAGGTGATCATTCCATGGTGATAGGTTGGTTTGGAGTCCTCAATGGTATAAACGTTAAGCATTGTCAATAAGTCCATCTGGTACTTGCAACTCAAATCTTCTGTTACAAGGCCTCGAGGTGCGTAATCCAACTTTCCTTTCAACAATTTGGAAAGTAATTTAGCAACTTCTGGGTCATCTCTCAGCTCGTCATTGACCACCCCTTCCACTGTGTGAGGAGATATCTTGGAATTTGCAAAAGAACCATTTGTTGCAATATCTGATACCTTCGAAGATGTCGGTGATCTTGAAGAACTATCATTGTTGGTTGAATGGCTGTCGTGGTCGCTAGGAGAGGGAGTTGGAGCAGGACAAGAAGATCTGCTTCTTGAGCTTGCTGAAGGTGAGGAAGAAACCGACACAATAGAGGCAGCATCCGACTGAGAAGTTTTTTGTTTGCAGGCAGTACTATCGACTGTCAGAGTTGATATTGAGCCGGAATTTTATCACATACGTTTCCTTTTCCACATCTTCTCCCCCTGCCACGGTTCCATCCATGCTTGCAATAGAGCGTGCTCGGTGTATCATTGACAGTCCCGCAAGTATAAAACTGTCTCGGAAATTGCGAGGATAAAAAGTGTTTATTTGATTGTGGAAACTTCCATGAGGGGAGTTGGATCTCGAGTTTGAGCATGAGGTTGGTTGCGAGTAGTCTGCTGCTTGATTGTTCACCAGCTGAGGTCGTATTGAGGAGGGGGAGCTTACTATGGGTGCTGGTGTTGGCAGACTCAGAACTAGTATTTATTGAAGAGCTACTGTTTGAGTAAATGTCAACCATTTCCTGATCTGGTTCTCCGCACTCATGAGTTCTTCTGGGGACCAGTTAGCATTTGATAGCGTTCGTGAGCTGAAATACGTACAACCCAGGAAGGTACGAGAAGCTATTCGATTTCTCACGCACTTCAGGCCAAGAATTAGGTGTGTCCGTGTATGGTAGATGGTCTTCCATAAGAGTAACAGTTTCATGGACTTTTTGCATTCGTCTGAGTATCTTGCCTCTGAGGCTGGTGAGGCCCTCTGGGGCTTCCGCTTTCCGTTTGAATCCGTTTCTCGTCAAATCCCCCAGTCCCAAAGAGACCACAGGCCAGTCCTCGTTGGCTGGCACATGCGGTGGATAATGCTGTTGTGTCGAAGGAGCCATTCTAAGATTGAACGAAAATGGACTTCGTTGTCAAAACACCATCTGACGAGTCTCCCGTTGCGTGGTTCAAGTAGGCCAATGACACGCAGCTCAGTCTTGTGACGTTATTTCCCGCAAGGTTTACATGCAACCCAGAATGTAGCGCATCAAAAAATCTCCCAAAATCAGTGGTGTTATGATTTTCAGGACTTCGAAAGAGTGTGATCATTTGGACTTCATGGAGAATCTATAAACTTTATTTATAGAAAGCTACAGCACTTTTTAAAACATTCATAATCTCAAGGCAGGTGAGACAAATTATTCCTGTACCACAAATTTGAGGGGCACGAATGTTCGTGGTAAGGCTGCTCTCTTTAGGTAGCGTCATCTCTACAACCCTACCGTTCTGAGCAAGGCTTGGAATGTGCAACCGTTTATCTGACGGTATGGTTTGACTTCATCCAAATGCCCCTGGTTTTGTGTGGTATGACTGCTGTGGAATCATTGGGACGGAAAGGCTGCGCTTAACATGTATGATAATCCTGATTGGGGGGAAAATATGGTAGCCACGAACATCCGTGGCATAAAGAAAAGTCTCATGCATACTCGTGCGTACTCGATTGCGAGCGGCGTAAATTTGTATCGGTTGACAGTTTTTCTAAGGCTGCGACCAGAAAATGTCTCCACGTTATCGATGAGGGATTTCGTCTTATGAGACACAAAGTCTACGTGTTGAAGTAGACACTCTGTCGCAAAGAATCCATGCCGAAGTAGCAGTTTTGTTGCTTCAAAACGTGTTCTTGACAACCCCACTTCAGATGCATTAATTGAACCTTTGAAGTTCATATCATCTTCATTCTGAATATTAAGCCTTAGGCTTTTCTTGCGAAAAACAAAGTCGCTTCTCAAAAAGAATTAATAAAAAAGTCGCAAAGCAGCCACTTGACATAGCTTTAATAAGAAACGAACGACAGAACACCCATAGCGTCTTAGTAAGACACAGGCTAAACCATGTCTCGCCGAATATTTGTTAACATTTTGATAGCTTTGCGACAATTAATGACCACAAACTCGAAGGGCTGAAAGCATCTAGCGACTTATTTTGCACCAAGCACTGGCTCCCCAAGCAGCATTCCTTGGATAACTCATGAACGACCACACTTCTATTAGTGAATGCACCAGCATAAGGTCGATGACTTTCATGCTGCTGAGGGGGTTGACCCAACAGAATGGCAGAAGAGAAGGAGCAAACAACCAGCCCGGAAACAAGTACCACTAAGTGCCCTGATAGGATTTGAACAAAGAATTAGAAGACATTTTAGAAAAAACAAGACCAAAACCAGTGACTCGAGGCCTTCGAAGGATAAGCATGTAGAGGTATCACCCTCCCCTAAGACGGAGCACATCTTCTGCTAAACCCAAAAAATATACCAATATAGTGGCGATTCCCAATGATCAACTCAAGATAGCAAGTACTTGTTCCAAGTATAGACCAAGCAGCAAGTCATCGAGGCAGGGCCAATGTTACTGCGTCAATACTGTGCTGGGATATCGTAAATATATAGCAAGGAGGTATGCAAATACCTAAGGGGCATTCGAAAAGGAGTCTATAGACCTGGCAAGTTCGGCGTTGGCTTGGGGAGGATTCAACGCGCTACATTTGGGTTTTCACAAGCCTATTCAGACAATAGAGGTTAGTTTCGTTCAATAGTTGACGGGAATAATGAATATATCTACTTACCAAGATTGTTCTCTCGTGGTTTGACGTCAAATTAGTCGTTTTTCTTTCTCGTGCATGGTATGCAAGGACCCACTGTGACTCGTGGCACGGCTCACGAAAATAGCGGGGATGACAGAACAAAACCTCTAACACACGACGTCAAGCGAATAGTATTAGTTGGGGGATTCGGCGATTCGAAGTACCTGTTCGAAAAACTCAGAGAATGGAGCAAGAAGGAGCTGGAAGCACTTATCGTCTGTCCTGATAGCCCGTTTGTATCCTTTTAGCATATAATTATCGTTCAACACTAAGCATATTTGCAGCCAGTCAGCCATTTCCAAAAGCGCTACTCCTCGGGGGCTAGAAGGTCTCACGCCTAAGATAAGGAAAAGTCAACGGCATTACGGAGTTGCACTTGGCATGCCCTTCCGTCCTGGTAATGACCCCGAGCAATTTCGATACAAAGATGTCAGAAATTCTGCCTACTGTTCAGGAAGAGCATTATGGTTACTGAAAAAGGTAATTTATTGCAACGATTTGTGCCGGATTTTATAAGCATCTAATGCTAATAACCCCAAGGGTTCGGAGATAACAAAAGAGACCAAAAAACGGGCGCCAATAGACATCGATGTAAAGAACGATCAGAACCAGCTTGCAGAGCTGGAGTTTTTCTCGTGTAATCTCGGTACAGCCCCGGAAAGAGTGGATCACGAAGTAAATCCTTCAAGACTCTTGGTAGATATGTTTTAAAGTTTAAATTATTAGGAGTTACATATTTAGGGAAACTAGTCGTAGATTTAAGCTCTTACTTCAATTCCAAGAGCCCAACCAAAAGACGTTCCATCTCAGCAGAGGTTCAGGTAGAGTTTGCAAATGAGAGTGGAGTTTTGGGATTCAAAACTTTTATAGCTGATGAGGAAGCCGGGAAGACTTCGATAGATTCGAATAATTGGTTTAAGACAACTCAATACCAGCCGGTGGTGAAACTCGTGGAAGCAAGGAAAGGAAGTGTACGAGAGTATGAATAAATCAATTAATCAATCAATCCCTTGGTCTCTCCCTAGATCTATCCTTAGTTCCTCCAACTCCATAACACGCCCCGTCAAGACGCTTTGAAGAGGATATTTCAAATATCTTCTCCTTCCGGCTCAGATATCTCCAACGTCCCATTCTCCCAATCCTTTACGGGATTGCTTTCTCGCCACCTTCGGACATACTGAGTAGCTAGACTTCCTTCATTCCACCTTGACTTGAGACGATCCTCGTAAAAGATAGCCTTTCGTTCCTCAGCCGTCATCTCGTCGCATTCTTGTCCGTATATTGACTGATTTACATTACCGACTTCAATGGAGATCAACTTTCGCTGCTTCAAAAAATCAAGGACTTGGGCCCAGGAACCACTCATTAAGAATCCGCTCCATTGCAGCTTAACCTTTTTGTCGAGGCGCTTAACTACAGACTGGAGCTCTTCGAAATAGAACGGCCCGTCGAAATGTAGTATCTTCAAATTGGGCCATGTGAATGAAAGAAGAAGTGGAGCCATACTGAGTAATGGTTGAGGATCGTCGTGGCCCATGAAGTAAAAACTCAGAACGATTTTCTGGAGAGATTCTGTATGGAGGAGATGGGTCAGAAATTTGATGAACGGCTTCCATTCCTCTGCCGGTCTTTCGGTCCACTCTCTTGACCATATATTGTTTCGTGGGTGAAACTGAATGGCCTTAAGCTGTCTTACAGCGGCATGAAGCTCTGATTCCTCCTGTGTAGTTTGTACAATTGAGATCCCATCGGCCGGCGGTGGAGTACCTAAGTCAAGTCCCCTTAGAGTCACCCCAAGCTGTTGGATGGAGAGCAATAAGTCGCTAATAAGATTGAATGGCGGTGGTTCGAGCCCATACTTTTGTGCGTCCCCCCAACCTAAAACCCCACCTAGAGGCATAGCCAACTTCTCCATAAGCGAATCCGGCGTATCAAGGTCATTCGGGAGAAAAGACGATATATACTCTCGCTGAGAATGACAGCCGTCGGTATTAAGCCACGATGCTGTTGGCATTCGCAGCATAGCACAGGCAATACCTTGGGCCAGGGATTCACACATTTCCTTGTGATCACTATAACGCTTGCCATATTCCTCATAGGCTCTTGTGAGCAAAATATGGTCTGCGTCGGTTATATTGATCCCCTGAGCAGCGACTTCATCCCACGATTGTACAAGCGAGCTAGCCTTTGCAATGACGTCCTCGCTAAGGTTGGGCGGCGCAAGGTTGACATTGGATTGAAACATCTCCCAGTGTTCCACATCCTCCCACAATCTTGAAGCCTGATATGCCGCAAAGGCGTGAATATCAACGGCGAGGACCGCATCGTAAAAGGGGACAAGAGACAGCTTAATGGCACGCACTCCCTTGGACAAGAATGGGTGACGTGAGACTTCGTCCAAATGAGCAAGAGACTGTCGTGTCAAACAGACCGGTACATAATCGAGTAAGAGGTGGGAACTGGTCTCATAGAAGCGGCGGCATGTAAGTCGTACTTGTTTGATGGAAGCGGTGCTAGTTCTTGCGAAGTCAAAAAAGTATAAGTCTTTGTCATATACAGATTTTTCACCCCTCACATATTCGAATATGCGAGTGAGTAGTTCTTCCGGTAGATCTAAAATTTCCAAAGGTTTCGGTCGATTTCGTTTGTTGATAGCGGCCCGAACGGAATCCCTTACTGCTGTTAACTCCGACATTATTGAATTCAGACTAGTCAAATTCGACTTAATTTCATCTTCTGTCATAGCACTGAGATCCTGAGCCATCAGGCCCTCTATGAGGGAGGTGAATGCCAAAGTGTCTATCGTGGTCGACATAATGCGTTGGTAATTGCTATATCACAATCAGAGGTATGTTGTAGCAGAATGAATTATGAAGGGTAGGCTGTCTCGACTGTTGTCTGATGCCGGTGTAAAGATTGTAGTAGATTGTGAAAATGGCCAACTTACCGACAATTTTCCGATCAGGTGATTGATTCATTTTATGAATTACATTACTTTATGAATATATAAAATGCTTACTTCAAGCCAGAATTTCCTTAAGATCTCTTTCGTCACTTGTAATCAATTTATTTAACTAAAACGTGTAGAAATCGATTGTATAGCTTGAATCGTCACGAGAATCGCCCTTGGTGAATCCGGAGGAGGGTGACGCCGCTGATTGTCTTGATCTCCAATATAATAGCCGGAGGCCTTCATCTTTCTGGCGGCCCAGGATTTGCCAGTCCAATTAATGACTTAATAAATGAGTTCTCTGAGCATGTGGTCTTTACTGGGACTCAACACCTCGCGCACCAAACTGTGATGAGGAATGTTGCAGAGGATAGCGGTCGTTTGGTAGAATTTCCAGCGTGAGGTGTACTTTGCCAGCATCGAATAAATAATAGAAAAGAAAACATCTGATGTCTCGCTGAGCTTCTTACAGGGTGTATTTGTGGTCTGGAGTTCCCGACTGACTAAATCATAAATCCTTAATCAATATGTGCTTCTATGACCAATACCTAATGGCCTGCGGCGACTACAAATGGAGCTACTTCCGCCAAAATTGTCTCAAGGAGTATTGGATTGGTGAGATCTGTGGAATGAGGTTGATTATGAATACTGTCTATAAGTCTGAAAAGTGCACAATCTGTACTAAGATCGAGATCAAAGCAAGGCGTATTCAGAAAGAGAAGGACCGAATAATACGATGGTTGGAAGATGAAAAAGACGGCTAGAAACGATACGCTTCGATAGAGCGTGCTACGGATGAGGTTAAGAAGCTATCTCATGAGACCACCAGGCTTGTATACTAGCAAAATCAGAAATAAACTAGAGCAAGGTCGTTTCCAATTTTTCTGCTTTAACTATACTTCTAATCAACTTATAACCCTGATTTTGTTGTAATTCAAGTTGTTTATACTGCATATGTCCAAGTACTTCGGTTTAGGTGGCCGAATCCGGGGAGCTCAACCGCTTGCCTGACGGCCTGACAGCTCTCGTGCTCCGTTCGTTAGGCGGGTCAGCCTCGGAAATGCGATCCCCTAGAAAACAGAATCTCTCTAACCTCCTGTAATCGCTCGGACCCACTTCTCACCCAAACCCGTACCTATTCCTAATTCTGCATTAGCCAGATATGGCTCCCCTCCTCTCATCAGTCATGGCAGACTACAACTGCCTCGCCGGCGATTTGAGCCATATAAGTGCACGTGGTCTCCTACCTCCTCTACTACCGAACACTCTTGCCCTTGCGGGTCGTGGGAGTGAGCCGCATTCAGAGAATAACATTCGAGAACTTGCACAGCTACAAGCTACATTGCTCGATCTAATTTTAGACATAGAAGGCTAAACGTTTGGTTAGGTCTCGACTTTCATATTTGGGATTCTCTTTGACGATTCTCACTGAATCTCTCGACCCCATTCTCCTGAACCAAAAATCGGTCTCCTACTACATTTACGAAATCCTCAGACGCTTTCGCATCTTACAATATTAGCCTCTTACAACCTACTTATCAACTGCCTTTAGCTCTACTAACTACTGTAAAGCCGTACTCAAGAACTCCGAACCCAATTACTAATAAGAGAAATGACCGAATCTGTTTACTTGGAATTGCCTGTGTAGCAGTTGACTCGTCTTAGCCCCCAACCCTTTTACCTGATAAGCCAAATAAAGATTTGGGGGCCAAAAAGTAGTCACGAGGTAAGCTGGTACTCGGTGGGCTTATCTGGTATTTCATCAGCAAATTATAAAAACATCTAACTTTGTGTTACTTCCCGAATCATTCCTTGGGTTTGATTTTTTATTCCTATTTTTGTCATCTTTCGGTCAGTTTTTTCCTTCCCGATTCCCGATGTCATCACCGACGTCGCCCCTTCCTTCTTTGGACTCACAATGAACCTTGGGAAGGCACCGCCTCAAGAGTATAAAATTCTTCCCTACATCTTTTGGTCTTCAGGGGAAAAATCGCGCCTTTTAGCCCTGACCACTCAACGAGGGTCTGAAAAGAAGATGCGGCTTTAACAAAACAGATGGTGCCGCTTTATCGTGATCTTCTTCTGTATGCATTTTATGAAAATGCATATGAACAGGGTAGCAGGTAGCCTTCTCCATCTAGCCCTCTAGTTGGAATTGCTGTGCCGTTTGATTTGCCTCCCCATTTCCAGTTCTACAATCGTTCCTTTCCTTTTCCTTTTTCCGTATTTCTTTTCGTCATTCATTCGAACAATTAAAGATTAATCTATTCAATCTCACGATGTTGCTTTCATTCGCTGTCCAATCTGCCATTCTCTTGTTCTCCAGCCTCGCGACCGCAGACTCCTCCTCTTCCCTAACCACCCGCGCAGAAGGCAAAGGCGCAGATGGTCTAGTTATCGGCCATTTATTTCCTGCCTGCAATGGCATGAAGAAGAGAAAGGCTCTTTCCGTGCCAGTGGACAAGTGGTGCGTTAACTTCCATACTTCCAAGATCCCGTCGCGTCCCAATCCCAAAGCATCGTTGCTAACCCCTTCTTCCCTTTGCAGTCTCTCCACACCCAATCTCGCGATCGAAATTAAATCCCTCGCACTCTGTGCAAACGGAAGCGTGGCGTCCCTCGCTCGATTCCCAGCAGAGAGATGCGGACACGGAATATTGGATGAACGATTCGGGCTGAAAACACTCTCCGAGTCTGATGAGGGAACCTGCATGTCCACACTGGAAGATGGGATCAAGATTGAGAGTGTAGCTTTCTGGTGCGAAGGAGTGGCTATCACTGAACCGGCAGACGATCCCAAAGAACCCGAGAAGAAGAAAGACGCAAAGGGTTCTGTCTCGGAAAGTGCGTGTGCATCGCCTCAGAAAGCTACCTTTTACAACCATCCAAAGACGGATACCTGTATTGATTTCAAGACGGATAAGATGCAGATATACTCGATGGGTGTTTGTGGAAACGATACAACGCCTAGTCTTGCGCTTTGGGAAGAACGTGGATGCGGGGGTGTGCCAGATGAGATGAGGACCATTGATGAAAACGAGATGGAAAAATGTCTTGATTTTGAGGGTGCCGGAAGTTGGGCACTTTGGTGCGAGGGGAATGTGAAAGCGCCCAAGGGAGGACCAAGAAATAATAACGGTGGGGGAAGTATTTGGGGCTTCTTGCTGATCATTTTGTTGATCTTCCTGTTTTCCATCTTGGCCTTGGTGCTGAGTGTTTTGGCTTGGGTGAGGAGATATGGTGGTAGTGTTGGACAGGTATTCGAGATGATCAGGGTACGTATCGTTGGACGTTTCTATCTGTGGAGTAACTCACTAATTCCTTGCAGAACATTTTCTCCCCCCAGAATAGAGGTATTGCACTTTGAGTATAGCGATATAGGGGATTTTGTTAGATAATGTAAGGGAAATAATATGCAAGTATGAAATTAGACATGAAAGGGATTTCACTCAAGCCAACACACTATCTCCCCGTCCCATTTTGCTCAGCCCTCTCAGTGGTTTCTGTTGGATCCTCAACGCCTATTTTGCATAGGTTGTATGTCCCTCATTGTACGAGTTGTCTCAGTCTGTACTACATGTTTGTCCTTGGAGCGAGTATAGGAAAAATCTCCATGTCTCGGTATGTTGGATTGCCATCCACTGTGACGTGTGCGTTGGGCAGAGCCTCGCTGAGTAGATATACAGGATGAGAAATACGGTGTCATTCGTTCCGACTCTTTTCCCCTTCCGCTTTCAGGACTTTATCACTGAAGTAGGGCAATGCGTTATTTATTTCCTCACCGCCCATGAACAGAACAGGAACTGTTGATAAATAGATCGCCCAAAGGTGGGTAGTTCCACTGATTTCCTTGTTATGGCTTGAATATAACCACTCAGAAAAGACCAGATTGTAATCAAACTCCTGGGTGCGATTCTTCTCGTATTTACGTATGTCTCTCGACAGCCTTACAAGTACTCGACAGCATCAACCTCCTCTTTTTGGTCTCCGATGCCCTCGTTCCGGAACGGAGAACCGATTTCCCCATAATATTCTTCGTTTCATAACCAGAAGAGGAAGGTTCTAACAAGTGCGAACCATAAATGATGTATTCAAGAAGAATTTCTGTTGCCACTCGCGTTCGCCTTGCATCGCTTGCCAAGTTCCGAATGGGCGGAGGCTGTGCAAAGTGGTTGGCTGCCCACCTCAGCTGCATACCCTCCCCTGTAAGAATTCCTTCTTTTTGGCTTCCATCTGCATTCTATCGGATTTCAATGCACCGCCAATGTATTGATTCATTTCCCCCAGATCTGTATCGAGAACGTCACCGGGCCCCATTGGTGACTGTTCAACATCCAAGTGTTCTTGCTCCAACCGCGACCCGGCTTGAAACAATTTACGAGATGCGCGGTGACCGGATGGAGGGTACAGCCTCAAACCAAAGAACTGATCAGCTGCTCTCCCACTTATCCAGATAGGCTCTCACTCAGATATCAGAGAACAGGTTCACTTCAAATATGAACGGGCACCTCCGATACACTTTCCACAAAAATATATATACCAAGCGATTCCGGAGGTGAGTCAATCTTATTCAATTATTGTCTCTCCTCACAGAGGGAAACTCACTTCACAGCCCTCCAATGGTCAGCCTCACTTCTCGATAACGAAAGGTATAAACCTTGAAAGATCCGCAGGATTATTGCTTGAAAGAATCATATCAAGCAAGGATCAAAAAAAGCAATGTGAATATGAAATCCCAACTTAAAACACTCTATTCAATTATTCTTCTACTTACTGTCCTTCCCGCATTCTCCTTATCTGCCCCCAACGAGACCGACAAGCACGGTCAGGGGAACTTTACCTCTTTAAGCGACGCTGTTTGGCAGTTAGCAGACCTCGAATCCATACCCGCTACTGCCCTTAAAAAGGCTCCCTCACTTGGTGGGCAAAATTTTACGCATTGTTGTTTGTTGGCGGTGAACGCCTCGCTTCGCATTAATGAGACTGGATATCTGGTCAAGACAGAAACGGACTACATAGACGCCACGGTTAATGAATTCCTCCAAGGCAATGAAAAGGGACAATTTGCTTGCACCGCTGAATGGGACGGAGACATACACGGTGCATACAAAGTCAACGTCACCGCGAGATGGCTGGAAGATACTTGTCCCGGCTGGCAACTCTCTGATTCGAAGAGGGGGAATGAAAGTCAATGGATCACTCCATTTGTTGGATTTTTACTTCCATGTGTCGTCTTCGTTCTCACCATCCCAAGACGACGGAAACTCGCGGTATGGAAGAAACTCTTCGTTCAGGATCTGTCACAACTTATCAGTTGGATACTCGCACCCTTCGCCATGATTCTCGCTGGGATTTGTGTGTGTTGCGATACGATAATATGGCTTTGTACTTGCTTCGCATTTGCAAGTCCGATGATACTGAGTGGCATTTATGAAGCATATCTGGATCAGAAAATCATCAGCTTTTTGACGGAGAAAACCAACAATTTCCGGCTGACTCTCGATATGCGAGCTCGACTTTTGTTCGTCATCTTGGTTGGAAATCTGGATTTGGACCCCGAGCAGATTCCTGGGGATGAGGAACTCGTTGTTCTCAATCATGGAAAGCACTCGGATGATAACGAACGATGGCCTAATTTCAGGCCTGATGCCATTCGCAATCCATCATCCCCTTGGACTCATATTCAAAATCTTGTCAGTCCTCTTCGCTCATATAGAGATACGGCACCTGGAACACCTCGACAGTGGCCACTTCACGATGTCAAATGCACGATTCCCGAATGTACAGACTTGTATTGCAAGGAAGTTCCACTCCGGCGTAACTCTTTTGTTCGCAAAGAAGTCGGCCGCACTAAAACTCGCCTGAGAACGATGTTAGCAACTCAATTGTCCTTCGGTTCAAGCGTTGGCTCTCCGGTTGTCTTCTTTTTAGGAGCTTTCAGCTTCACAATTGTCACAACCCTCGGCGCTCTAGGAGATGAAGATACCAGTTTGGATCTAGCTTTTGGGATGTGGTATATGATTATCCCTCACATATCAATTATTTCTGGCCTTCTCCTTGCCGGCAACAACCCAAATACACTTGAGGGAGTCATGGCACTTGAGTATGGCGATGTTGAAAAAACAGAAACCTTTGAAAAGAAACACTGGCTCAACAGCATCTTTGAACTGGCATACGAAAGTCGCTACAGACCAAAATGGTTATGGGAACGTGGAAGGAGCAAGCAAGATTGGGTCGACAGAGTCATCACCATTTACGAATTTCGAGCACCATCCGGAAGACGGGGTTCCATGATTAAAGACGAAGACATGGCGGCCTTACGGGTAGCAACAACAATGGATTTCATGAGCTGGGCAATTATTCTCACTTTAACACTTTTATTGATGGGAACACCTTTTGTTCTTGCATTTCTCGTCTCATTCTATACGCCGCAAGTAGGTGTATCCTGTCGCAGCTTTACAATCCTTATCTACGCCATCGCACAACTTTGTCAAGTAATTCTCTGGATGTGGGCTTACGCCGGTCCACCGTCAAAAGGAAAATATTTCAATTTCTTGCGCAAAGGGGGGTTCCTTGACCGCAACGGTTTCTTCACACCTACCAATATCAAATCCCTTTGGAAAAAAGAAACCTTTTGGTCACCCCAATCTCTCTGGGCACTCATCTGGTTTAACCTCGCTTTCATCTTTGGTTTCGGTGGGGTACTATCCACAATTGGTGGTACCATGATGCAGCTTATGGGGGTATACTCCTCTTCGAAATGCAGTGTCAATGCATCTTGGTGGACAAAAAATCATGATCATGTCATTGTCACGATTAGTAGGAACTACGCATTGGAGATTGCGGACGCAAAGAGATATTGGATTCCCTGCGCTGTTGCTGCCATCCTATTTTTGGGAGTGGTGAGTTTCTGTGGATGGTGGTACCAGAGACGGTTGAGAGGACTATTTAGGAACCTGGTTAGCGAGTTAGGGAGTCCCAAGACTGATAGGGAGGATATCAGGGCGGTAGTTTCTCCATCTAGGGATGGACCACCGAAGAACTAGATCCTTGAGAGCATATGTATTTTTTTGTATAATTAGCATGCGTGTGTTCTTTCTATAAGGGTGCAGTTTCGGGAGCAGTCTGTTTTTGGATACCCCCTATTCTTAACCTCTTGGCGAGTCTGGCGTTTTGGAGCGTTGCTTGTTGATTTTCGAGAGCTCCTTTGCTATTTCCAAGAGTTCCTTTTCGTCTTGCGAAATCTGCTTCTGAATGTCCGACAGATGGTTTCCTAGTTTCAAGAGCCTCTTTTGTATTTCGAGGGGCAGCTTTTGTATTTTTGTGGGGTTCTTTTGTATTTTAGGCGAAGTTGTGATGGGCATCCTCTTTTGTGAATCACGTAGAATTGTGGTCTCTTTGCTAGTTGCACGCAATTTAGAACGAGTGGTGGGTGGACCTTCTGTAGAAGTAGGGATTGGGAAAGTAAAATCTATAATTCGTTAGTTTTTAATTGAGAAGAGTGTTTGGGAATTGTACTTATTGCCTGCCAAAAAGTCTTTGATGTAATCATCCGAAATTAGTCTAGCTTCTGCGTTACCAACCCCTGGTTTCATTAGGAAAGGTTCTCCGGCTTGCCGTCTTACTTCCAAAGGATCGTATCGATTTATGTATTGCTCAGTCGTGCCACCGAGGAGCTTGACTTCCCAGTAACGGCGAGCTTCCCCTTCCTTTTTTTTTTTTAACATAAGGGGCAAAAGCAACAGCCCTTAGAGTAACGGGAAACATCGTACCAGTTATGTAGCCAGTAAGAATGTGTACAATTTCATGAACCATGGTAAGACCCATCTCGAATTGATACCTTTCGTAATGATTTCCAGCGATCTCGTCGCTTTGTTAGCTGATCCAAATCATGTTGTTGACAATTTTTCGATATACAATGAAATAGCTGGCTTTCTTTGGCTTGTATTGGGAAACATCGCTGCCCCAATCAAAACGATCCGTAGTCGCTTGTCCATCGGCCTTGTCAAGGTGGACATATGGGAAGTCTTCTCTTACCTTTTGTAAAAAGCGGATGACGTACTTGGGCAATCGAGTACGAGCGCCTTTGAAAGTATGGGGAACGGGAGGTTGTGACCCTTCGAATTCGTCAAGTAAAGCGTTGGCGACTTGGACAAAACTTTCTATTCTTTGGGGACACTCTAAGATGCGCAGCCCAAGATATATAAACGATTCAACGGTTCTGTATTAGAGTGAAGTTGGAGGGAGTTTCACATCATCTTCGCATTCCTCCACGCCCTCGTTGGTTCATATCTCTAGGTTTCCAATTCTTGCCATGGTGATTAAAGTGCTTTTTAGGGATCTAATATATAAAGTTAAGGTTAGAGAAGAACACGGAGATACAGTAATCCAGAGTAAGATAATTTGATAAAGCTCCTAGAGTATATGGTTAAATACTACTCAAACAGTAAACAGTTCCAAAAGAATGTGAAGAAATAAGAAAAGTGGTGATGAGAAATGAAGTGAAATGAACAAGACAAAGTATAGAAAACAAATAATTATGAATGCTCTGGGCGTCTATAACTATAAGATGGTTCTTTGAGAGAGTTTTAGCTTGCTAGACTACCCTTTGATCTAACTTTTCTTTCAATGTTTCTTTCAATGCGCTTCATTATTTCTATTTATAAATTAGAGACAATACACTAGTTCTCTGTTTATTGTATATCCATCGTGTGACAAACTCTTTATCTAGATCCTAGACACTGTGAGACTCTGAACTATCTGTTGTACAGCGGTCTATTTATCTAGAGTTTCAGAGGGTGGTCAGGTGGTATTAACCATGACCATGAGCAAAGACATAAACACAACCGTCACAGCTTTTTGAATAGAAGCACGAGATGAAGTAAGATCCCAGTTCCCAGTAGCCCAGACAGGGGCTAGAAGTTTCTAAAAAGAGAACAAACCAGTTCGGTAGGCATACCAAGGGACTGAATTTTGTTTTACTGTTACTCAAGAAGGCATGCAATTATTCTTGTAGACCTACATTTCGATGATGCTAGGATTGTTTTATTCTTTGCGCGAAGCGACAAAATTAAAATCTTCTCTCAATGCTCTCTACACTCAGCTTGTTCTCGTGCTATGGGGCGAGCACCCGATTAATGAAATTCATTTTTTGTCCAGTACTCCAACGTACCTCATACATCTTCAGTCCTCAAATCCGGGTCATCGATACCCACAGGTTTCCGCTCCCAAATATCACGATAGATATCCGTCTCTTTGATAGGTTCGTCTGGGTTGATCCGTCGCAAATTATTGCGATCACCTAGAATTGGTAACGGACTTGAAGAGGGGTTATCCGCTAGAAGAAAATCTAGGAGTTCTTATTTTTGAGTATCGAATAGTTGGTAAATTCGGTATGTAACCCCCTTCCGGTCAGAGTCGAAATATACGACATCTGCTTCTGCTAGCTGGTGTTTATTGAAGAGAGTCACGCAACCAAGAACACGATTCTCGGCCCAATATCCAATCATATCAGCAACATCATTGAGATATTGCTCGTAATCACGATACCACTGATGCGCAAACAGTGTCGGCTGAGGCTTTTGGCAGGACTCCCAGTAGAGGGTGTCATCTTTCGATGGCCGCCAAGAAGTGATCCCTTCGTTGTGCAAACTGGTGTCGAGCTGGTATAGGAGAATAGCAACCTGATGTACAACCGCAGCGGCCATTTCTATCAAGCGAGTCCCAAATTCCCTGGAGCTGGGTAATGTAGATTGATAGGTACGAAAGAGGGGGGAGCTAAATATGAGGGGTGAAGTTGGCGCTAAACTTTTCCAAAACGCCGGGGCAGCGCTCCGTGTGATTTTCATGAAGGGGATGCTCCATGGGGAGATTCCCACCCGGAGTGTCCTCAACCACTTCAGCTAGTGGCAATCCACCTAATATTTGCGCATATGTGATTTCAGCAATTTCAGTTGAGAGGATGTTGTTTATGGCGTTGGTGAAGGCATCGTGGTGTTGACCTTGCAAGTGTTGGATGGGAATCTTTTGGAACTCAATATTGCTAGCTTGGCTTTCCGACGGAGAAACAAATTTCCTTTCTGTTTCCATGGTCAGATAAATGATTGGAATCTAGGTTTCGGAATTGCACTCGCTGTTGGGATTTATAAAATACAGCCCCACTTCCATACTTCCAAGTCCAGCGTCAAATCCCAAACCTTCCACATCCTCCTTTTATTTAGGCTTGAATGTAGGGCTCTTCTATAAGTCTCTTGTCAAATCTCCTGCCTATCATCTGGGCTTCTTCCGTTTGCTTTTACTTGGCGAGGTTTTCCGGGTCAAGTCATATACTTCGTCCTATGCTTCGTCCAGGTGCAACAAAGGTTGTTTTTTCTCCACCTAAAAAATAACCTTTGATTCGCCTCTGCCAAAGTATTACTGCAGCGGCCCATGAAGATAGCCCACAAAAAACCGCAGTAATAGTTTCACTTCTGGTTGGTCCCAAGCGAACAGCAAGCATAAGACCACAACACACAATCATTCTTCCATGCACTCATGTATTATGGATTCTCTTAAGCTTCATCTTAGTTTATCATTTCGTATTTGATGATTTATTATCACATGGAAGTATTTTTTAAAGCATCAAGCATTCTCTCGATTCCTGGCTGCGCGGGCCATTTCGCCAAGCCCCTCTAGATTCCACTTCAAAGCTTCTCCTTTACAAGCTTCTGATTTTTGGACCTGTTCTGGCCTTTAACCTGGTTTTCGTCCGAAGGTGGTGGGGCCGAGACCAATCAGCACCATGAAAACCATCTTATCAGGACGATCTATCTGTGAGGTACCCGGGTATTTTACTCCATCGAGAAGGTCGATTTTTGTCTGCGGGGTAGAGTTGCCCATGCAATGCTTATCGCGACTTATTTTCCTGGCATTACACAACTTGCACTTCATATAACGGTGACGCGTTCTTCTGGCCGGCTGTATTCCAATGTCCTATTTTCTTTATATGGTTGTAAGTTTGCCAGTGGTGGATTTTTTTCCTTGCTCGTCAATTCCAAACCGAAAAGATGCTCTCCTCTCTCTTCTCAGTGGCTCTTCTCCTTTCTACAGTTGCGGAAGCAACTATCACGAAAAATATACGTCCTTCGAAGCCTTTCAGAGCTGCTAGTTCCGATGTTGTGAGTCCGCATTATTTTGAATTGGCCAAGAAGACTGTGAAATCCCCCAGAGGATATAATCCCAGAAGTGCAGCCTTTGCACTTGCCAGTGGCAATACCACTGCCTCAACCGGATTGATTTCATTATACGAAGGCGAGGAGTTTGCTACAGGGATCATTATCGGAGGGCAAAGTTTCCAAGTTATCGTCGATACAGGGTCGAGTGATACTTGGGTTGTGGAGAGCGACTTTCTCTGTGTGGATGTTTCGACAGAGGAGCCGATGAAGACACGCGATACCGAACGGGCGTGTGACGCACTCGCTCCATGTAGATATCAGCGAGTTTACAAACTTGCATACTGTAGCCTCTAAGATAAGACTCGCGATCAACTCTCGTGTATCATGACTAATGATTGATTGTAGGTGACGGAGAGTTCCTTTCAGGGATCTTCGGCTATGAAAATACAACCTTAGCAGGCCTCACAGTGAACCAAACTATTGCAGTCGTGGACTATGCTGCTTGGTTTGGTGACACTGTCACATCTGGTCTTCTTGGTCTTGCATATCCTGCCTTGTAAGTATTTGACATATTCCTCTCTGGGGATATCTTCCAGCAACTAACAATTCCCAGAACCAGTGAATATGCCGGAACGAACCCAAAAAACGACAGCGTCCAAATACCGTATAGTCCGATTTTCACCACTTTATACACTGATGATCTCATAGCACCAGTATTCAGTCTCGTAATTGAGCGTGATATCTCTGGCCCTGCTGGGTACTTGACACTTGGTGGACTTCCTCCCGTGGAATTCGATGCTACCTTCACTTCGACACCAATTCTCATCACCGAAATCAGGGGATATCCAAAAGCTCTGGATTTTTATACCATTGTACTTGATGGTGTCGTTCTGGGCAATGCTACTGTTAGTACCGGGAATACTCAATACATTGTAAGTCATCTCTTGTTTTTTGACTGATAGAATCAAACTCTGACTTGCAAACCCCAAGGTCGATTCGGGAACAACACTTAACTACTTACCCACGCCAATCGCAGACGCAGTAAACGCTGCATTCCTCCCTCCAGCAGTTTGGTCCAACGATTACGGTGCTTATCTCGTGGATTGCAATGCCACAGCCCCTCCTTTTGGTATTAAGATCAACGGTACGACATTCTGGACAAATCCTTTGGATATGATACTTGGTTTCACCGACTCCGATGGAAGTGTCACTTGCATTACTGGAATCGAAGACGGTGGGTATTCTCTGAGTTATTATTCCCACTTTCAGGTTGTTTTAGGAGGACTGAGACACGATTTCCTCCTCAGGCATCTCAGTTCCTCCTTAGATAATCCTAGTTCATCCTCATTTCCTCAAACATGCTTCT
>LLCD01000092.1:0-29573 GCA_001414355.1 Hymenoscyphus salicellus
AGAATGCGGATGCTCTGGCACCTCAAGCTGTAAGCGACCCCTTCCCCCCACTGTTCGCAGCATACCCCGCTATTCGTTGTCTGCCAACTACAAGTCGGCGCCACACAGGACCTTTGCTGGCGGAGAAGTCGATTCTGCTGGTGATACAGTGAACAGTGATACAGCATGAAGAATAACCCAGCTGATATCTCTCCCATAGGCAACTGCGGCACTGACTGCTCATGCTCGAGCTGCGGAAAATAAATGCCCTCCTCCTACCACCTTCCGCTGCGACACTTCACTTCAAATCACCCCCTCTGATCTTCCACACCGTCATGTCCTCGACGCCGATATGTTAGTCCTTTGGGTTTCGCATGCTGGGTTTGGTTTTGGTTGGGTCTTTTAGGCTGCGCTTTTTTGGGATGATACCAGGTTGGAATACATGGAGATGGGATCGAAAGGTCGCTCATTAAGGTCTTTATTGGCAGGATAAAGGTTGAAATATAATGATATTGATACCGCCAAATATGCTGCTTATCGCCGTGAACTTCTTGGTGTGGTGATGTTGTTTTCTTGGGGTTTGTGAAGAAAGTTGTTGCAGGCCAAGTCGCTCCTGCCGAAATGTTCTGTCTTGGTCCTGGAACCTTTTTTCTAGGTCGCTGGTCCCAACTCGAACCTCTCCAACTTTCTTTGCTCCAGTCTTCAATTCTCAACCTCCATCCCGACAACCTGGTTTAATTCTTGCCATCGACATGGTTTGGCACCTTCGGGTTGTTACACCCCTCATACGTTCCATTCCTGTACTGCACCTCCTGTCACCTCGCCCATTGCAACCATCCTGCTTGCTCTCTGCTCTCTGCTCTCTACTGGCTGGTTGTATCTCACGAACCTTGTGCTGCAAGTTGAACCAGCGACCTGAGGCAGTACAGGGACTGTAGCAAGTAATCCGAACTGCGTTTATTGCGGCTCGTATCCTTACTTCATCCTCACCAATAGACGCCAATATCAGACCAACCGACGGCATGCCTTCCCCTCTTCCCCTTCCTCGCTTCCGTATATCCTCAGCTAACGAGATCTTCCCAATAGCATCGCCTCTACCGCGCCAACCTTACTCGGCATGTTGGCCTCTTCGCTCGATCCGAAAAACCGGAGCATGTTGCTTTGCCCCTTCCCCGATCCCTACAGCTACTGCTGCTGTTCTCGAATCAATCTTCCCTCTCAATCTCATGGTGTGTTCCACCAAGCATCTTCCACGCACTTTCCCTTGCGTGACTTCTGCGGTGCATAACGAGGCTTCCTGAAGTTGTCGCGATCGCCCCTATAGTTATCAATCGGTTGCAATATGCCGGAGAAAGCTTCCAACTTTGGGGCCCCAAAGAGTTGAGGCTTGATGTGGAGAGCCGAGGATGCTTTGGCCGCTCCAATCAAGATGATATCCTGGGTTTCCATCACCAAACATTTGATGTACTCTTGCTTTTCCTTTACGCAGTTGACGGGCAATCGCGGCCATTTTCTCCCTCGTGCTTGGCTTGTTTTCCAATGCATAGTTCCAGTTTCAAAAGTCTGTCTTGCGTCGGAAGTTCCGAGTGGTCATCGAAACTTGTCACTCAAACCTTCAATCTGCGAAGCTCCGGTAGAATGAACGTGGCACCAAGAACGACACCCACTTCTTTGATGTGGTGTTGGTAATATCCTTGGGAAGCTGTTTCCGCCCCTCCATCCCAGATCTTCACATTCTGATTTGTCGCCATCAAAGTCCCTATCCGAGTTAGGGTGTGTAGTACACCCGCTGGTCCATCACATGGCAACCCCCCATTACCGTACCATTGCCCAAGGTGGTGTATATATAAAGGGACCAGACGAGGTCAAGCTCCCCCTTCCATCTCTTTGACAAAGCGTCGATACCTGAGCATCATCAAGCGATAACAAGCTTTCAACATCAACTCTGATATACACCAGTCGACTTTATCTAACCTCCCCTCCCTCTACCACAAACATGGGAGATTGTTCGTGTTCAACTTGTGGCTGCGGTGCTAAGTGCACCTCTGGGTGCTCTTGCTGTACTGTATGGCCATCCTTTCTCTGCGTCATTTTAGTCTTCCATTAACTAAAACTTTCTTGAACAGCATTAAAACCCTCCACCTTACCTGAAATCTTAACTCTTCCCTCAAAAGACGAACACAAGTCCGATCAGCAATGGTCAAGCCTTTACGACTTCCGCGAGAGAGTAGGAGATGACGGGCAGATGGAGAGGGTATTGGTTGAGATTTCAGTTCGGGCGTCAAATTTATAAGATGTGTTGGAACGAGTAATACGTTTGTTTGGTCATAACATTCATTGGTCTGGGTTCTTGTATGGGTTTTGGATTTTCGACTATAGGGTTGAAGGGTGACGGCCTCAAGGGCACGGTACTATTTATTTGTTAGCTGAAGGAAGGCAGAGGATGTAGAATTTGATTCCATTTCGGAAAATCTTCTTAAACCAACTATGATTGTGAGCTTTGGAAAATCTTCCCAAAAGAAAGATGAATGCGAACTTACTACTACCCAAATACCAGCTTGTGTGAGTTGAGAAAGGGCCGAGGGATATATGTATGTATGAGTTTGTGAGACGACCTTGTTGGGTAGGGTACCCACCCGAG
This sequence comes from Hymenoscyphus salicellus, assembly GCA_001414355.1. Taxonomy (NCBI): domain Eukaryota; kingdom Fungi; phylum Ascomycota; class Leotiomycetes; order Helotiales; family Helotiaceae; genus Hymenoscyphus; species Hymenoscyphus salicellus. The sequence goes on from LLCD01000092.1 coordinate 2,621, forward strand.
CAACCAGTACATGAGGTATTAACGACCTTGATGGCGACATTGGCGAAACCTCGTGAGTCGTGACTTGTTCAGGTAGGGTGCCGTTCTTGTTGCATGTCGCAGTTTTGGTGGCCCTCCGGGTTCTTAGAGCGAAGTGTGTCGAGGATTTGGGGAGGTTGGCTAGTCTGAGGTTCTGGAGTAGGCTCTTTTTTTGTTGCATGTCGCACATTAGATAGTGAAGTGTGTCGACTATGGTCCAGGGAAAGTCATTTGTTGCATGTCGCTCTTTTTTTCCCTTTATTTTTTCCCCTCGAGTGACGTTTGTAGAGCCCAGAGACTAAAGAGAGCGAGTGGAATGTTGCCTGTCGCTCTTTTTTTCTCTCTATTTTTTCCCTTCAAGTGACGTTTGTCTGAAGTGAACTGTGTCGAGAATCTTCCTAGAGCCGCTGGAGAGTAACTTGTTGCATGTCGCACTTTTTTCCCCTTCTTTTTTTCTCCAAATCTCGATGTGCTGACACCAAAGAAAGTGAGGGGAAGTGAGCTTGTCTGATTGAGTGCGTTTCGTGCACATCGCACTGTAAAACGAAGACCGTCAATTATCCAGGGCATTCTACTCATTTGGTCGAATTTTCAAACATGCGCTAGATTAAGTGAAGTCCAAGTAGGGAGACTAATTTGAAGTTTTGTTGCATGTCGCACTCTGGTGGCCCTGGGTACCGGAGTGAAGTTTGGAAATTGTGAAGTGTGTCGAGAATCCAAACGTGTGAACGTGCTTTTGGCGCTGTTTGTATGGCTCGCGATGACAGTTGTCTATATATATTCAGGTATGGTATATTATGCAACAAGATAATTGGTGGGTGGAGAAGATTTTGAAGTGAAGTGACATTGGTATCATAATAATTTTGTACAATTCAGCCTTTAGAGAGGAGAAAGAAGAAGGGCACCCAATAACCAACCAAAGAATAAACATAAGTTCAACTCAAAAAATGATGTCGACCGGACTAAAGCCACCATGAGAATATCCATTCCCTTCCCGTCGCTGACCAGCCATTTTCCACCATACCTATCGTACCAGCATTAAAAAGTCGAAAATTAAAAATATACCCTCCGAGAATTTGGTTGGCCCCTTCTGGTCGATGACGGCCATCTTTTTACTTTTTGTTTTGTTCTTGCTCTCTGACGACGGCGCCAGATGCTCGATACCAGACATCGCCTCCCCATCGCATTAGTCGTTCAACACCTTGGGTGGGCGTAAGTGCTGGTCTGACATCGAGGTAGAATACTGGTTCGCCGGTGGGTTCGTCTGGACCGGAGTAGTAGTCGATCACGTATCTGATTTCCTTTTTCTTGCCGTTTACCTCTCGTTGGACGTACCAATCGTGGCGATCGAAAGGAGGTTCGGTTCTGCATTTAATTAGTACATATCACACTGGAAATGAAAAAGGGATTCCATACCCAAAAGCAGAAGGGTATAGTTTGCCCATGATCTGAATCATGGCAGCTTTTGGAGTCATGTCCTTCGGTCTGCCTTGGAATCTCATCAAACTTGGTTGTGGCACTTCGTCCATATTCAATCCAATATCCGCACCAGCTTGAGATCCAGCCTCTCCTCTCTTGCATGCCTCCCATCCACGTCCTAAGCCTCTGCCAAATCTTCGTTCCCATTCGACGATCTCTGCCCAGGCGCCTTCATTCAAGAAGTTGTGCACTGAAACCATGCTCTCCACCGCGGTGGCATCTGTATCGGTGTATCCCTTCCTTAAAAGGGCGTTGTACATTTGTTGTGGAGAAGGGTATTCCCAGTTTCCATCTCCGGTGCCTTTTGGAATTGTAGATGGTTCGCGGGATGTAGGGAGGGCGACCTTTTGGTTCTCTGCTCGTTCTTGGGATAGGTCGGAGAACATGTAATTTAGGGGATTGTATTTAGAGTATTTAGAGGCGGTTTTGGATTCGCTATTCTGAGAGAGATCGGTGGGCGTATATGGACAAGCGGATTCGGCGGGAGGAGTAGGGGGTTTGGCTGCTGGTGTGTCGGCTTTGTGCATAGGGCATGATGGCTAAAGACGTTAGATATACTTTTCTTGAAAATAAATTTTATAGCATTGCATCTTACTGGAGGGTTTGCATTTCCAGCAGGAATGGCATGAGGAGCTGGTCTGGCGTTCACGACGGAAACGTCCGAATCTGCCCAGAACCAACCCATGATGGCGAGTCGATTTGAAAAGAAGACTGTATAGAGAAGGAATTCGAGGTATGGAAATGCGAATATGAGGTTATTCGGAGGGCGATGTCGTAATTTCAGGGTAAGAGGTGTCTATCAATGGATGGTACGAGGGAACTTCTAAGTCCGTCTAGAGATGAGGCAATCGCATGCAAGATTGAAGCCAATGACAACCGTGCCAAAGAAATCTGATTTCTGCCGTTTACTTCCGCTTTGACTCACCGTGGCCACGCCTTTATGTGGGCCGAGGCTCCGCTTGATAGCTCCCCCAAGAGCAATTCACAGTGATTATGAAGCTATTTTCAGCTCAATATGTATTCTTTTATATATTTATCGGAATATATTCTGCTATAAAATAATTCAGAAATCTTTTACACATCCCAGAAACGCTTTTACTGCTTTTTATGGTTCCAAATTAGTATGCACACATACCTCAGTTCAACTTGGTGATGTCACTAAAAACAGTCAGGTAGCCTACCTGAGTAGCTTCACTCGCCATCGTCTTCACTACCCAACATCCAGTCACAATATTTCCCACCCACTCTTTCTCCATGGAGATTCGATAGCGATCACCGATAAAACAATTCCTCAATTTTGGATATACGAACATGAGACCGGTACTGACCAAGGGCTGGACATGCGTTGGCCTTGGTCAATCAGTCTTCCGAGTACGCACTTTCGCCCGATGTCACATACAATTACCAAAAGTTGCAAATCGTTCATATGGTCAAGGCTGGAGGAGTCATGGATACTTTCGAGCACCACAACCGCGTAAGGGATTGGTCTTCGCGACAGCTACGAGCTTGAGCCCAATTGCTTTTGTGCAATTGTCCGAGGAAGACAATGGAGGGACAAACCAAACGGCAGAGGGGAGAATGTTGGAGGCCTCGAGAGAAGAGCTTGTGAAAAAAGTGTCTGCAGACAGCTCTGGAATTCGAAGGGCAGTCGAAAGTGTTGTGCTATACCTGGATCTGTATATTTGGGAACCGGCGTGTACGGGAATGCGATTCTTGCACCTGGTCTTCATATTCGTACCAGTATTACTGACAGTTCCTGCTATATGGGTTGGGTCACGGCAGAAGAATAGGGACAGTGAGAGGAGTGGCACATTATGGTGGTACTGGTTTCTTGTGAAGTCAATGGAACGAGCGGGGCCAGCTTTTATAAAAGTACAGTTGCCTTCTTACCCCGCCTAGGACTCTGCTAACATCGTATAGCTTGGACAATGGGCAGCTTCTCGAACCGATATCTTCCCAAACGAAATGTGCGAGGTCATGTCCCAATTGCATTCTAATGCCCCAGCCCATTCCCTCCATGAAACCAAACGAATTATTAGACGAGCCTTCAACGGCAGACCTTTCGAGGAGATATTCGAAGAGTTCGATGAGAAACCCTTGGGGGTTGGCGCAATTGCACAGGTGTATCGGGCCAAACTAAAACCAGATCTGGCTGCGCCAGGAGATACAGATATCGAAGAGCACATGAACTTGCGACAGAATGTCCGCAAAAACGTCGATACTCTGATAAAGAGTACACCACAGCGGGTACCATCAAGCTATGTTGCAATTAAAGTCCAACATCCAGGTGTTGAAAGATTGGTCAGACGAGACTTGCGAATAATGGGGTTCTTTGCCTCAGCTCTAAACGCAATTCCGACAATCGAATGGCTCTCATTGCCCGATGAAGTCGAGCAATTTGGAGAAATGATGCGCTTGCAACTTGATCTCAGAATCGAAGCTGCAAACCTCACCTTATTCCGGAAAAACTTCAAGGATAGAACTACAGCCTGGTTCCCATACCCATACACAGATTTTACAACTAGACAAGTACTAGTAGAAGAGTTCGCTCAAGGTATCCCTCTAGCAGATTTCTTAGAAAATGGTGGAGGTGTTTTCCAACAAGAAATTGCCGATGAAGGACTGGACGCTTTCCTTCGCATGCTTCTACTCGATAACTTCGTCCATGCAGATCTTCATCCGGGAAATATCATGGTCCGATTCTATCAATCTGCACATCCCAGTTTACCATTCAGCAGGAAACACAAGGATGAGAATCCTCAGACTCAACCTGATGTCACGGAACAAGTCCTTGCTCGTCTCAGACCATACAGACATAGGAAGGATGTCGATGCTTGGGAGTTGGAACTTCAGAAACTTGACAATGAGGGATTCAGACCGCAATTAATTTTCATCGATACTGGGTTGGTTACTGAACTCAATGCCACCAATCGAACGAATTTCTTGGATTTGTTCAAAGCTGTTGCGGAGTTTGATGGGTATAAAGCAGGCCACCTGATGTGTGAACGCTGCCGACAACCGGACGCAGTTATCGACGAAGAAATCTTCTCGTTGAAAATGCAACATCTTGTTCTAGGTGTTAAGAGCAGAACTTTAGCTTTGGGGAATATGAAGATTGGGGATATCTTGAATGAAGTCCTTAGTATGGTTCGAGGGCATCATGTAAGAATGGAAGGAGACTTTGTCAATGTCGTTATCAGTATCCTTCTGCTTGAGGGTATTGGGCGGTCTCTGAATCCTGATATCGATCTCCTGTCTAGTGCGCTGCCTATTTTGAGACAGCTGGGGGCTCAGAGTGGTGGAGGGATGTTGAGACAAGGCGATTTTTCGATGTTGAAGGTCTGGGTGGGCTTAGAGACAAGAAAGTTTTTGCAGGCTAGTATTGAGGATGTAAGTTTTGACCCCAATGCCCTTGATTTCGAGATGTGTGCTAATTGTGTGGACAGGTGGAGAGATGTGTGAAGTATGATCTGCTTTCACCTAATGTATGATATTGTTAGAGGCAATTGTCTATATGGGACTGGCGTTTTTCGGCGTTGGAGAGCGTGGTTTGATTTGGGCATTTGGCGTTTGGGTGGCTACTACAGAATATTCTCCCTTTATTCGTACATATACTTCTTGGATAGAAATAGAATTCCATTGGATGTGGTCGGCGCTGAAAGGAGTAACAATGTCATGTGGTCAGAAGTACATAAGTGAATGAATTTGATATATGCGGCACCTTCCTCTTGCTGGAGAGTATTGTATAGGGGCTTGAGGAGAATCGGTTCCGAGATGCTCCGGGGAAAAATAGCTTCGGTTCTCCTAAAACTGCTCATAATTATCTATTTAGGTTAGCCGAAAAAATTCGGTTCTCCCTCTCCTCGCTTATCAAAGGTGAGGACTTGAGAGCAGGTCAGTGAATGAGTGCCAAAGTGGGCCCCTTCTTGCAACAATAGTAAGGCTCCTATTCTCTAGGCAGCATAATCACAACTGAGCCTCACCATTGAATCACAACCCCGCTTCAAATTCCCACCATCTTCTCAACTTTCCAACCATTCCCTCTTCATGCATTTTCTTCATCCTTCAAGATGGCTCTCATCAGATTCTTGACCCCACTTTGCTAATAGACTCCAACCTTTAGAGCTGTCTTTTGTATCTCTTCCGGGATTCTTGAGTCTTGGTTGGGGTACAGGAGTAGTCGGACTCACCTTTGCAACCTAGATCTAGGTGGAGGAGTACAACTCAAAAGCGCCGATTTTCTTCCAACGCTCACTTTGCTGCACATCTTGCTTGCATCGAGGTTCCACGACCATCTTTGGAGAACCTTTGGGGGGTTCAAGTGCAGGCCACTTTCTTGAAGTCCACTGGGAAAAGGTATGCATCACTTTCAACTCCTTCTCTTCAATAACTTACCAACTTTACTGTGAAGTCGCCGGTTGCCAAACGACCGTCATCTCAAGTCTTTTGGAACAATCTCACGATCGGTTCTGTGAACCAACCTTTTGCTATCTTGCGCCAAACCGCCGAACCGCCAACTTTCACTTCCACCTCCTCAATTTTGCTATTTTAAACACACCGCACCATATTTCATTATCACTATGTTTCTCGCCAGCGAGCCAGCTCGCATCAGACAAGATGCAGTTACTCCACCCCGAAACACAAATTTATACACCCCAATCACTCCTCCAGAGACACCTCCCAATCCACCTTCGTTGCGCTCAATGGCAGCCATGTCCGCAACTGAAATCCAATACCGATTCATAGATGCACCATCCCCTCCTCCAACCCGACCTCTGCCACCTCTACCACCACCAAAAATCCGATCGGCTTCTCCATCTACTCCGCCGTTTCCAGGTGCTCAAGTCACAAATGAGCGTTTGGGTGCTAAACGTCCGAAATGCAGTCCAACCACACCTAGATGTCATACAACACCAACCCCGAAGACAACTAGTACATTGATTGAGCCGGTTGAAGAGGAAATAGTACAAGAACCAGCTCTCACACCTGAGGAAAAGTTCGTCAACTCAATTGCAGAAAATCAACTCGGATCCCCAACCGGCACATCATATTCCCGTCGCATCTCTTCACATTCATTGAAGCGTATCTCTGCCCATGTTGTGCCTTACGATCCAGTTACTGAGAAGACGCCAACTGAGACCGCAAAGAGAAATCGTCGTACAAATATCTTCCAACTTTTTGATCAGTTGGATAGTGAGAAGGTTGGATTGGATGATATTCATGAGGAGCATACCGAAGATGGCCGCGTTGAGAAGGAAGGAATGAAGAATAGAGACAAAAGAGAGAGTAGGCATAGTGATGGTGTTTGGAATGGGGCTCCTGTTTCTCCATTAAGTCAAAGGAGCTCCATGAAATCTGTTCAAGACTTTGCCTGGCCAGAGGAGAGACAAGGCAATGGTTTGCCTGTTTTTCGGACAAGTCGACGCAATTCAACGAAGTCGGTTGAAAACATGGTTTGGCCGGAAGAGAGACATGGATCTCGTTCCCCTACCCCAACACGAAGTCAAAGAAACTCCATGAAATCGGTTCAAAACTTGAGTCGTCTAAAGGAAAACCAAGAAAATGTTTCACCCACTCCAAAACTTGTTCAAAGAAACTCGAAGACAGTTGAAACCATGGTTTGGTCAGAAGAGAAGTGGAGAAATGTATCACCTATATTGCGTTCAAGTCAACGAAGCTCGATGAAATCAGCTCAAGACCTCGCTTGGCTCCAAGAACCAAAGAGAAACTCCGAGAAGATTGAGGGTTTGGTCAGAAGAAATACCGGCAAAGTCATCGGCCGAGACCCAAAGGCTAGCCAAGAGGGAAGTATCTTTGCCAGTTCCCAAAATTCGCCACTGAGCATTCGAAATTCTGTCAAGACCATTGAAGATTTGTTCAGAGGAGAGCGAGATGTGGAGTTCCGTAGGCAACTTGAGGAAGCTGGTTTTGTTTTGGATCCCGAGATTGAGAAGCAAGCTTTAGCTGAGATGGTGTCATCTGCTACAGATCACATGGAAGGTATGCACTCTCTGGGTATCAGCGAAGGGTATATTAGCGAGAGTCACCAACCATCTAACACCGAAGCTGATGTACTCCTTGAAACAAACGAGTCTCCAAGCGAACAAACGAAAACTCACGTCGCCGACAAAGGAGGAGAAGAGTTCAAAACCACCAATAGTGAAAACATGGATTGTGCCACAGCTTCGGCGGGAGTTCAACCGGAAGATACCGAGCCAACTAAGAAGCAAGCCGACCCTCTCCCAATTGATGAAGCAGACAAGAAGGAGCACATTGCAACCAACAGTACAACCACCGATACTGAACCTACGGATTGCACCACGGCTCCACAAGACTCCGAGGCAGAGATGATTATCGAAAGTGATGATGAAGCCCAACCAAGACCCAGCATTCACATGGATGAACTTCAGGATAACCTCGATGAACTAGCACCAGATACCGTCATACTCCCACCAACAATCGAGCAACGAGACTTCGCATTTGTCAATAAATCCATTCGTCGAAAGCCAGTTGGTTCTGGTATCTCTAGACCATCATCGCCAGCAGATACTAGTGCGACCAGCACGCCATTGGAAGGAGCCGAGAAGCCTGGCCTTTATAACTTGAATAGTAAGTTCCCCAGATCCAAACACAGGAAGCCAACATAACAAACATATTTCTAGATCTTCCCGTCATTTTACGCGAGTCCAATTCCGAAGATGACAAGAGACCTCTCCTCCAACCGCGAGCTATCTCATTCGAAGAATCTATCTCATTCGAAGAATCAAGTAGGTCATCCCGTTCCCCAGAATTCACAGCTTTCAAAATACTAACCCGCTCAGCATCAACCACCCAAAGTCACACGGCAAGCAAATCATATCAATGCCCCTTGGTTAATGCCATCAATGATGATGTCAAGAAGCAAGGTATGTCACGCCCAAAATCTCAAGGGGCTAAGCGAAAAGCTAACACAGCACAGATCCCAAGCCCCCAACAAATCCAATCAAACCACGAACTCTCCATCCCTATCCACGAGCTGAGGAAAAGAAGAAGAGTTCGTGCACTCCCTTTCAAAGTCTCTTGCATAAATTTGACGAAAAATGCCCAGTTTCCACTTCCAACTCCAATTCCTTCTTCCCTACAAAGGCTGAATCTGGAAAAGCAAAGGAGAAATCCAAAGTTGGAAATACCACCACAACCTCTACCAAGAGATCCACATCCTTTGGCGGTTTCAAAAAGAAAATTTCCAACCATTTCTCCCTTCTCAAAAGCAAACTCCACATCCACAAGACCAAATTTGTACAACGTTATAAGAAGAAGAAAGTGGTCTGACGAGTTCTTCTCTCTTTTTTGTGTTTAGTTATTAGCTTTACTTCAGATACGAATATTATTAAGTCAATGAATACAACCATGTCATCATCCGAGGAGTTTCAAGGGAATAGTGGTGATGTTTTGGTGAGACGATTGCAAGATCCGGTATTGGGAAGAGACTTGACTTTGGATCATAAGTATACTTCTGATTCTCCATACTTACAAGATACCCAGAGACCAATATTACCACACTTGTTTTGTGCGACAACTCGCTCCTCGGTATGGGATGATGTATCGACATTGGCTCCTTCTCTAAGATCAACCGATGCTGGAATTTTAGACCCAAACGAGAATATCGTTCATAATATTAACAGAAAACCAATTCCAAACTCATCACTCTCTTCCATACCCCGAAAGTCTCGTCCGAACATCCTCCTCTCTCCAGTTGAGCCAAATGCTCCACCATCCGACTCAACACTCAGCTACCTCCGCACCCACCAAGACAACCAACCCCAACACATCCGCAAAAAACAAAAAGACCTAACCAAAACAGCAATCATAACGTACAAAGCCAAAACTGTCTATTTTCTAACTACTCATCTCCTCGACCAAGCCCGCTCTGCTGAATCTCGGAGAGCCCATGTCTCCCACCACCCCACCCCATCGCTCCCCAGTTTCCTCACCCCCCATCACATATTCAAATCTCTCTCCCTCTGCATCTCCCTAGTCCTCTTCCAAATAGGATTAAACAGTACCCTCGTCCTCCTAACTATTATCGTAGCAAGGATTCGGTCACATGAAATTGTTACTTTGTTAGGCGAGGAATTGGTTTTCGGGATGGTGATTAGTATTGGAATTATGGGGGTTGGTGTTATCTGGGGTACAGTGCTGATGATGAGATATGGAATAATTAGAAAGGGGGAGAGGGGGGGGGATTTGTTTGGGTTGTGGGAGGTTAGTATGCCTGGGAAGGGAGGTGGAGTTAGGGGCAGGAGGGGGTTAGGAGATTTGGAGGCTGGTTTTGGGGTGCGCGAGGGTGTGGGAATGGATAATAAGGGGAAGAGAAGAGTTATTAGGTTGTGTGTATGCCCCGAGCATCGAGATGGTGTTGGGGAAGAGAAAGGTTCAGTCGAATTGGACTCGAAACCCAGAGCTGGAAATAGCTCGAACACGGCATCTACCTCTCGCCCAGGACCAAGCGGATCAAAACCAGCAACGACCTCACCCCCAATCCCAAGTATATCCATACGGCACTCGCCAATCCAAAACACAGCAGAAGCAGAACAAGCAGAATTGACACAGTTTATCCTGCCACATCCACCAGCAACCTGTCGTTCATCCATGCGCTCACGTCCTTATTCTCGAGTATATACACAGAATATACAATTAGACAGCCTGAGACCGGATGTAAGTAGTGCGGAAAAGAGGAAAGAAAAGACCTTGTCTCTTCAATTGAGAGATATGCCTGAGATTGAGAATCCCAGGGGTAAAAGGACGAGGTCGACACAAGAAGTAGAAGATGATATATTTATCATCGGCGAAGACAAGGACGATTAAAGCCATGAAGATATGCTTGGAGAACTTGCATGACTTACCGGAAGTAATTATATAAATCAGAGGACAAAGCAAGAATATACGTACTAGAAATATAGCAAGAGGTAGAACCCCAAGAATCAAACAAAGAAAATAGAACTGCATGGATATCATTAAAATTTCTCAAAATCCCCCACCTACACAACTCTATCAGACCTCTTCTTATTGTCCCTATGTCTCTTCTCCTTCCCCACAACCTTCCTCCTTTTCTTCCATGCCCTATTCGTATCCCCCCTATTCTCATAAAACCACTTCTGGAAATCGCTTTCCGGAGCCGCACCCTCCTTCGCTGCCTTAACTTTCCCCTCCTTTACTTTCGGCGTCTTACTACTCTCTCCCTTTTTCTGACGAATAGGTGAACTCGGCGCATGATCATCCTCTTCATCATCATCCTCCTCCCCAGCTTTGGGCCAAAGAAACTTCTTATTCGCATGCGCGGTATCCGGTGTAGGAGCCGCACTGCGAAGACCTCTGTATTCGAAATCTCGCTGTGTGAAGGGTGTTAAGGGGACTTTATCTTGTGCTTCTTCCATTTCTTCATCGTTGTCTGCGTCTGCGCCGAAGAAACTGAATGAGGAGGGAGCGGGTTTGGGTGCGAGGTCTGTGTTTCCTGGTTTCGGTCGCTTGTAGAGCGCTTCTAGGGGGTGGACTTCTGCCGAGACTGGTGTGGTTGTGATTTCTGGGATTGGGATTTTGATGCTTAGGTTTAGAGGGCCGCCGGAGGATGATTGCGGGCGTGAAGCTGGGCGAGACTCGGCGGTTTCGTTTTCAGATTCTGAGGATGATTCTTTTTCTAAGGGGGAATCTTCTTCTGACGAGTCGGATGAGTCCTCGGAATCTGATTCGGAGTCTTCTGAGGATGAACCAGAGCTTGAAGTTCCTGAGTCGTCTACGATAGGAGCAGATGTAGGCACAATTGGTTTGGATTGGGGTAAAGTCGGCTCGTCGATCGATTTCTCTTGCTCGTCTTCTTCCTGGTCCTCCGATGAGCTTGCATTGTCGCTACTACCCCCGTCCGAACTATTGCTCTCGCTGTCACTTTCTGCGACGGTTACTGGCTTCGGCTCGACAGGTTTTGACTCGGAAGTTTTCACCATCTTGATGGTCACCTCCTCCACCACATTCCCATCCTCATCAACCCAGCCCTTCCCCTCCACGAACTCCGCAGTAATGTTCTTATTCCCACTAGCCGTACTCCTCAAGAAAGTCGCATACTTTGTCGTCTTCGCAAACTCATGTACAATTGCTTCCTTCCCAGGCCTATGCCTCTTCCTCTCCTCCTTATCCGTATCCGTGGCTGAAGCTTTCGAGCCGGTCACAACATTCGCAGGAATAACAGTTTTGAACAAACACTCCGGACCAGTCGTAAATTTCGATTTATTGATCCTCTTGTCCTTCTCCTTGTCTTTACTGGAATATGCCTGCGCAGTGGGTGTCGTCCAACCCCTCTTCACCGAGCGATCCACAATTTCGGCGCCTGGAATCGTATCACCCCTCTTTCTCTTCTTCGAGAGTTTCTTGTTCTTTTTCGACTCCTTTGCCTCTGCCTCATCTTCTCTAGTCACTCCCTTCTTCTTCTCCGGTCGTGCCTTTTCCACGCGCACCTTGGTGCCCTTCAAGATAGCTCCATTAAGCTTCTTCTTAATCTTCTCCGCATCCATAATTGGCAGCTCAACAAATCCGTATGCTTTTTCTGGAAACGTAGGAATTGTATGGTAGGAGATATTGCGAGCGTTTGGGAGGATAGAGGGTGGGAGGATAGCTCTGAGGAGGTTGGGGTCGAGAGGTGTGATGTGTAACCTTGTGTACTCGGCCCCCGATTTTGTGGGGACGGTGTCGGATTCGGATTGGAGGGCCATGTTATATTATCAACATTTTTATTCATGTAGTGGTACAGTGCTCTGCTGGCATATGTACAAGTAGGAAGCTGTCAATGATGGAGATGGTAAAGCTGCCGCTTGAATTTATTTCTGCAACGGGAAGAGCGGCTAAATACCGGGTAGAAAATCCAGGGAGGAGCAGAGGACCACCACAGAGCGGCCTCTATTCTTACCAAAACACCACAATTGAAAGTCTATCTTTTGGGGTTTTTCATTGAGCTCTTCGCTTAAGTTGAGTACTTGCTATATGATCCCCCTTCATCCCTTAGAGTTTGCCTGATAGCCGGGCGTTCTTCGAGTAGTGAGCTTCTCACGTTTCTTTTCTGCTATTCGTCTGTGTAATTCTAACATGCATCTTTGTTCCTACAGTATCCGGAAATGTATGATAATTCTTGTTCTTTTCTCTTTTTATACATCCCTAATAGTTGTGTTGAAGTTTAGAGCTGTTTCATTCAGAGCAAAACCCACGGCGCAATTTTGCATTGGGTTCGACCCTTGATCATGGACGGCCCTCCTTCCCGCGAGGGGTTGTGGGTACCTATACTTGATAAAGTAATCGTATTCGAGCTCCTCCTTCTTATTTTGCTACATGATGTTGTGATTTTGGGCCCGATAGTTGACATCGAAAACTTTTCAATTCCCAAGAGGGCCGTCGAAGCAAATGTCTATCTGCACTTGCAGCATTCAAGTGGCTGGATTGGTGTCGAGGCGGCTGGGGTTTCTTTGTGCACTCGACAATTTTCTTCTGGAGATATACATAGCTCTCTTCTTGTCATTCTCATCGATCTTGGGTCTCCAGGCGTTGTGGTGCCACTTTTCTGGGTGAGGGAATATTTCCTCAGAGAGGTCTGCCTCAAGATCCATTCATTCAATCAACTGTACGAAGTACTTGTACAATAACCACCATTCCTCAAGTACATAAATACCCCCTCTTCCCCCCACCTCAACTCGCATAGACGTCATTTACTTCGTATTTACGGGACCGGCCGGCTTGTTTCTGGTAATTGCTATGCGTGCATTGGTCAGGTCTATCCTGGGGCCTGTGAGGCTCATGCTTGAACACGAGATTTGATCGTCTTCCAAGACTCCAAGTGACTTTTGCTTGTTGAACTCCCCTCTCTAATTTAATGTTAAATCAAAAAACTAACCTTTAATTAGGGGGCGAGGAGGAGTATAAACATGTCTCCTGCGCTGGTCTGAATTATCTCTCAAGGCGCTCGTTGGTTTCCTTCTCAGTCAAGATGCGCAACGTACCACTACTCTCCTCCTCCCTCGCTTTCTTCGTGGCTCTTGCTAACGGCGAGTATGTCTGGCCATCATCGACGGACTTCATGGAAGATCTCCTCTATCTCCAAAGCGGCTACATCAAGAATGGCGCTCTCTCGGATCGTACGTTCCCATCGGTCTCGAGTTCACTCTATGGCCATGATTGCTGACAGAAAGCCGCTTCTATAGAAGTCTTGACTTGCGCTTTCGGTGCTGGCCAGCCAGGCATCCAAAAATCATCCGAATGGGTAAGGACAGCTTTTCACGATGCAGTTACCCACGATGGTTCAGCAAAGACAGGAGGCCTCGACGCCTCTATCCAATACGAGCTTGAGCGTGGCGAGAACCTCGGCGCCGCGTTGAACAACACTCTCGCCGACATTTCCAGCTCTGTCAACATTCATAGTTCTACGGCCGACTTGCTCGCTCTCGCCCTCGTTATGGCAGTCGCTAGATGTGGCGAGCTATCTGTTCCATTACGATTTGGCCGCAAGGATGCGACAAAGGCTGGCATTATGGGTGTCCCTGAGGCACACACAGATCTCGAGACGACCCAGAAACGATTTGAAATCTCTGGCTTCAACACCAGTGAAATGATCAGCCTGGTGGCTTGTGGCCATACCTTGGGCGGCGTTCACTCAGTTGACCACCCGGAAATTGTCATCGAAGGCGTGGTCGACCCAGCCAATGTGGCTCGCTTTGACAACACTACGGGCACATTTGATAATAAAGTCGTCTCTGAGTATCTCGACAACAGTAGTCGCAACCCTCTCCTCCGGAACACAAATGACACGCTCAATTCTGACAAGCGCATCTTCGCGGCAGACGGTAACCAGACTATGAACAGTCTCGCTGAACCAGCTTTCTTCAAATCACAGTGCGAATCCCTATTTGAACGGATGATCAATCTCGTCCCAGGCGATGTTACACTTACAGAGCCTCACCAGCCCGCCGAAATTCGCCCATACATCCTGACGTACCTTCCCAAGGGCAACGGCACTCTTGCACTTGCGGGTCGTGTTAGAGTACGCACGTCTGCCTCTACAGGGCGCAATATATCGGATCTCTCCGTTTCGCTTCTGCCGGCCGACAGCAATGGAGCCTCCTTGCCGGAAATAAATACCGTGATGGGTACTTTCCGTGGTGGTGGCTCCTTCGGCTACCTTCAAGAGAAATTCCAGTGGTATGAGTTCACCACCACCGTTCCTGCCATTACCGCCATCAAGTCCTTCAACATCCGCCTCACCACTCCGTCCAACGGTCAAAGTGTCACCTACGATAATGCCGGCACGGGCGGCTACCCTCTCAACCCGGATATCCTCTTCCTCCGCCCCCAGTCCTGCACTGTCTATGACTCGGCGAGCAACACAGGTACCATGACCATCAATGTCGCCATTTCCAAGTCTCTTCTCTTGCAGACGTCTTCCTCACCGCAGGTCACAATTGTGCAGAAGACGAAGCAGACGAGGAACTTCATTCCAAACCTCGCCCAAGAAGTCGTGCCGCTGGAGCCAACAGGCCGAGAGACAGCCGAGTTTGTTTACTACCAAGCAAAGCCGGTCGTGAGTAAGGAGGGGCTGCAGACCTCGTTCGATATCGAAGTCGGCGAGTCGAAATTAGAGTTTCAGGAGACGGCGGAAATGGTTGGCAGAGCTTGCGCTGCTTTCTAGTATTCTGTTTAAGGACGATGTGAACTGATGCAGTCATTAGATCATCTATGTATATACGCATATAAAATAATGTAATGAATAGATTATTCAGGATGCGAGCTTCACTCCTTTTGTAAATAGGTAGCTGATACTATTAAAGTAAAATACATCCGGGTAGAAAATCTGGATTCCGATTCTATCATTCTGTTCTTCATCCAACTTGAGTACTTGCTATCTGATCCTCTTTCTTACATATCTCACCAAGCGACAAGAAAAAAGTCCAATAGCCAGGCCGAGCTTCTTTCTCTCTCAATTTTCTTTTCTACTGTTCGTTTGTGTAATGTTTTTCATTATACATACCCAAAAGTTGTGTTGAATTTCAGTAGCAAATTTCTCTCACTTGATAGCAAACCTAGGCCGAGAGAGAAACGATCCATTCTCTTAAAGCCTGCAGCACCGATAGCATTTCTTTCTTTTTACCTATAATATTCATTTAGAAAAAGATTAGTGAGATCAGAAATATCCACCCCTCTGTTTCAGACGTTTAACAAATTTTTGCATATGTAACAACCCGTCCTTGCCGGCTCTTCGCTCGACCCACTCTTTCCCATCTTGCCAACTTCCCTCGTGCCACTTTCCTGCATGCCAACCTTTCTTTGCAATGTTTCGCACTTCAATCCAATTTGTCTGAACCGCATCAAGTTCTTGCTTATACCATTCAAAGTCTTGCGACAAAAATTCTTCAACCTCGAATTTCAAGTCGTCTTCTGTGGGGGCTATCGCTCTATTGCATAGCTCTTGAAACAAAAATCTTCTACCTCACCCTATGTTCCTTGTATAACTATGCTCGCAGTATAGCCGAAGAAACTTGAGCAGCGCAAGTTCCTCTAAGGTGGTAAAATAGTCGTGCGAGGCCTGTTTTTGGAACTTTTCCTCGACCTTCTTCGTTCCCGCTAGAGTTGATAGGCCGTCTCCCTCGGGGAATATTCTTGTGTGGTCACTAGGTTTATCCCAAAGCAAGAAAGTCGTAAAGCTAATATGGCTGTTGATAACGGCACAGCACCATTAGCTTGATGTATAAAAAGCCTTCCATGCCTGGCGATAAGCAGCTCTAGTAGATCGCTGGAAAAAATGAAAGTGCAGGCGTCAGGGAAAAAATCTTGAACCAACGGGCTGTGCATTTAGACCACGTGTGTCCAAAATAATGAAGAAGTGAATTTCCTTTCTCGGCGATGGTATTGAGACTTGGTTCTAGGTTTAGCATCAGAGCGTGTTTCAATTAATGGGCAGACCCCAACAGTATTCTGCTGTGCAAACTGGCGATACCAAGTAGATATCTGTTCACGGCGGCCAAGGTATTTCTTTTCCGCTTTCAAGAGAAAATTCAACCTGGCAAGGTCCTCTTTTTCAAGATTCTCTAAGTGTCCTCCCGGATCGGTTGGGTTTGCGCAAAATCCCCGGATAATTTTCAATGAACGAAACCATGATGGAATCTGTTCCCGGATAAAAGCCCAAGAGAATCGGTGGGTCAGCCGATTCCACATCTATTTCTAGGCAATGTCCAAATTCAGGATCTTTTGCAATATGTTTGCTGGATATTGCTTCTGCCTAGGACCCTTCCGACTCAGTGTGAATCAAGAGTATTCTTAATAAAGCTACATTGAGGGAGGGATTGAGCGGCGGTGAACCAACCGCAAGGGCGTCATAGGCGGTGCTAAAACACGTTGTTTTCGAGTTGGGAAATCTGATTCGTGTTTGATCGAAATCCTGGACAAGAATATCCAGAGCTTAGTCTCTGATTTGTAGTAATTGAGTCCGTAGTGGGTCGGAGATGCCACCTAGTGTTGAAAGAATATACTTGACAATAATCCCTGGGTCCTTTTCTCCACTGAAGATATATGAAGCGGCACCTACTGCTTGATGCAGCACAGTCCGACCACCTTTGTCCTGTATTATAAGATACTGGAACAAGGCCTCTTTCTTTGTACAGCCTTCGAAAAGATGTTTAATGGTTTGGTAGGAGCGATGACGAGCAGCAATATGGGTGTCGGTTTTCCAATAACACTGGGAGAGTCTTGGTCTTTGAGAAGCCGCCCAAGCTCACTGACTTGTTGTCTGCGCGGGTCGTCATCTGAGTACCCCTATATTGATTGGGTGACTAGTGGAAATATGCAAGCAAACATATTGCAACCGATCAGTAGAATGAGTGGAGAAGACTTCACGTTGAAAGCTTCTCCAGACTCATCCACCACTTTTAGAGAATCAATAATCGGCCGTTTCATGGATCTTATCAGATATTGTCTACAAAAATTCTTCGGCATCCTCACCATAAGGATAAAATATACCCATTCATTGAACAACGAATTGTGGCTGATAAGAAGGTTTACTAGCTTTGAGATGAACATTGGTTCATATTGGGGATAGATTACGACATCCTTGCAGTGTAAAAGCCAATACACACAAGCATAGGCCGCGAGGCCATTCCAATCAGAGATTCCAATGATTTCAAGCGAATCTTTGTAAGGGTCCAGGATTGTCATTGCATAGGCAATCATGGACCTGTCAAGCGCATGAACAACTCTTTCAAAGCCACGTTTCCTAATTTGTTCCCAGGATTCTCTCCAGGTCTGAGGCCCAAACTCGCACTTTATCCATATCTCGTGTGTATCAGTGGTTACCACTTGCAGACAGAGCTCTGCCATTTCAAGATTGTAATTAGGTGGACTAAATCCCTGCTGGAGATCATCGAGTGTATCCAGTTTAGCGAACTTTTCAAGGAACTGTCTGGTAGAATCATGGGAAATCTCAAAAAAGCCCGTTTTTGTGATTTTGAAAAAGTTGAAGCACCAAGAACGAACCTAGTCAAGCTTTGCACTTTTATCCAGAGTGCCATTCGGCCGTATTGAGACAGCCTGGCGAAGAGTCTCGCACGTCTAAGGTTCTCTGCAACATAAAAGAAGACGATACGCTCGGATCATATAGTTCCTCTCGGTTAGGTGTTTAGCGGGGGCGTTGTGCTTCAGTAAGAGACTGTACGCGTCTACCAGTTTCGGTGGCATCGCTATTGCTTTTAAGGTTTCATCTTCGTTTTTCGAGCCGTCGAGCTTTGCGAGGAGTCTTTCTGTATCTTCTTTGATGCCAATGGGAGTGAATGGGTAGAACAAAGCAATCCAGATCTTAACCCATTGAAACCTAAGTTCAAGCTGTTAGAACGATATCTTGTTTATATGACAAAATAAATGTTGGCTTACATCCCATTAGCTCCTCTCAAAAGCGCCGCTTTGAGCCTCTCAACAAGCTCGTTGTTTTCATCTACTCACATATCAATAACTATGGATCATGTTTTAAAAGCGTCACTCCTAGTAGAGCAAGATGTGACTCGCTTCGATGATTGTTAGATTTGCCAGCTTAAATATGACTCGACTTTGACATGTTCCCGGGATGAGAGAATGAGAGGAAAAGCCGTGTTCGTGGTTTCCAAGTTTTTGGAAAATTTCAGAAGCTTCTGGGCATCAATTTTTTCACATTCATCCAAAGCGTCAATAGCTATTACCGTGCTGCCACTGCCGCGGATAAGTGTGTTCAAATGATCTTCCCATTCTCTGATTGTAATTTTTGAAGAATCCACTTTACTTGTCTCCCAAAGTGAACGCACTAAAGGGCCCGCAGAGAAGTCGACTCGAGTTGCATACTGCTTGACAAGAGCACGAATGATGTTTTCGTATGTAGGTTTTGATTCGACTTGGTCCTCATGCGAGTAATAATAGTAGAATATAACGTTAGGTTCTTTAGAAAACTCTGGGGTTTCCTGGTATTTCTCCAAAAGGTGCGAAATAGTAGAACACCTGATTTAATGTTAGACCATAAAATCACCACCGAATTGGTATTACACACATGAGAGTTGTTTTACCAGTTCCCACTACAAATAACTGGCAACTGAAAGTCTTGAATAAAAGAGTATGATGTACTTGTTCCTCTTATCCATAGCACTGAGAAGTTGGCATCGGGGTTCTTGATGCCGCTTTCCCATTCTATGAATTTGGGCTCGTTGAAAAGCTATGCGCCAGCCGATATGAATGTATCAAAAAGGTGTGAGCTTTCCTGTATTTGAACATGATCGTCGGCGGGCGAGTGTTTTGTGACCCAGTTGAGGATTGTAAGGCTGTCTTCTTGATACTTGAGCGCTTTCTCAATGTTACCTCTAATACTCTCGCATCTATCTTCCTCTCTCTTCAAAACTTTTAGTTGGATACGCAATTTGTTGAGTTGTGATAAGAACTCTGGAAGTGGTTAAATAGACTGAATCACCTGGAAGAACATGTCACACGCACCAGATTTCAAGGTTTTCGTCAGGCATGAAGCCTTCATATACCGGTATACAGAAGTTACGAGTTTTCTAACTTCAGCGTACAATTGAGACGCATAATTTTGAAGTTCTTGTTCAGCTGATACAATTGCTTGGTGATTAGACATAATGTATTTCTCACTCTGCCTCCACTTTCGTAGCGCGTTATCGTATTGAAATTGGATATCCAGGACAACTTCAATCATATCAGGAGAGATCGTATCCAAACCAAGGAGAAGCTGGCGTTGTTAGCGTTCAAGCGTCGAATTAATAAAACCAAAAAAATATATTTACCTTGACAGCAAAGAAAGCACCCGCGGATATGTACGGCGTAAGACCGTGTGGATCTGTCCGAGATAGACTAGTTACTAAAGGCTTTGCAGTCCTTAGAAATGATTCGAGTTTCTTCATCGCAAGCTTCGGGTTCTGGGGAGCCTCAAGTCTCTGTTTGTGAACCCCGGTGCTCAGCTCTTGTACCAATCTCTCAAGTTCCGCAATCCCGTCTTTCCAGCCATATGGGGGTAATTCGGACTAGAAACCACTCAAAGTCTCAAGATATTTAGGGCCCAGAAGTTCTAGGGCATTTACGAGGCGATTAGGTTGAGTAAGAGGCTTGGAATGTGGGATTGCATCTTTCTCACTTGGCTGTGATGGTCGAACACTCTCAGCTGTTGAACGAGTGTCCCGTTTTCCTTTTTGATTAGCACCCGTAATATCCAAGGAGTTCCTCCTGTGTGTTTCGAGATGGTTGAACTCATTCCCGCGCGGTACAACAGTCGCGGCCTTTGAAACGGATATGTTCTCTCTCGACGAGGGTGCCAGTACATCTGTTCCAACCACCGGCTCATTTAGTACGGGGGGTGAACTAGCGCCTGGGGCCGACAATGTGGGCAGATTAGAACCCTATGATATTTTCGGAGTAGTACTGAAGCAGCCGCACCTGGTCCGGCCTCAACAGAGCTAGCTCCTGATTTTCTATGCCGTTCGGGCAATTTGTTCTTTATCTAGTCCTTGACATTTTTTCTTCTGGGACGATCGTAGAAGTTCTCGGTAATGACCAAGATATGCAGCGATAACTTTGCTAGCATCCTCGAGTGCCTTATTTAGAAGTATGAGGCCAACAACCGAAGATATAGCGCGACCCAACCAGGAAGTGGAAGCTGGAGGGTGAACAAGTAGTATCAGGTGACAAGAGAGGGTGGGAAGACATTACGCAGAAGTCTTGATAACTGGGCTGGAGGGCCTCAAGCTAAGCGATCTTCTGCCCCTGAGGCTGTCGAAATCCAGGAGAGAGGCTGGCGAAATCGGAGAGATGAGATAGGAAGATGACTACATGTTGTTGTTTAAGATGAGGAAATAGTGCCATGACAGCGCATCACGGGATAAGGCTGTGTGTAACCCGACTTACTCTTTAGGCATTAGCGTGCCACAATTAATCCTGGCCGTAAAATCCCCAAAATTTAAACCCCATTTTAAGGAAGTAATGAGTAAAGTAGAGTAGTGATTTAAAGTAGTGGCGAAGGAAAGTGTGTACTTTTAGCTCTGGGCCATCAAGAAGTTTGTTGTTTTCTACATAATTACAAGGCAAAGAATATTTAAAACTCACGTATGAAATAGAAAGTAGGTGGCTTTATCTAATATTAATATAAAGAAATCAACAAATCAACGAATGGAATACCTTTTGTTGGTACGACCTGGTAGTCGTGACGACGGCGAATACGGGATTCAGGTCACCTTCTCTTGGAGGTAACTAAATCGGTGTATTCATTTGTGCGTAAAGAGTAAAGGTAGGAGAGATGGTGTTCTACGAGCTTAAGTATGTGAGCAGCAAGCTGCTCACATGACCAAAGCATGCAGGTCCACCAGGCCCTCGTACAAGGTGCTATTCACTGTAATTATATACCGACACATGCTTTTTGAACAGACAAGGAGTGGTGTTGATTTATAATTCCCACTTTCCTCGTTCATATAAAGAAAGCGAAGGGATTTCTAGCTAGAGTGGCTCTTCTTGCCTTTAATTTACTTCTGAGCTTTCTCAAGTCACTCAATTCACAGATAGTCTACTACAAACACTCGTAGCGAGTTTTACAATTCTTACCCCCTGTATGTACTTTAGTCATGGCGTTGTGGTTCAGCTCAAAGCTTGGATAGACAAATGGTTATTGAGACAGAAAATAGATCGTAATTTGTTCCCTCGAATTATGGACTTGAAATAGAAATGAAACCACGACGCAAGTCTTAAAATTTAAGAGCATCTATGGGACAATTGATTGATTATCACAGAACTGCTCTATATCTTTTGCATACTTTTCATACCTGTTATAGACGCTCTGTTAGTCTTCTAGTAGCTGGAACAAGTTGCGACGTTCCCACCAGGGGGTTGCAGGAATTCGTGACGGAAGACCCCTCGCCCTTTCCCTCCGCAATGCTCCAGCACTTCTAGGAGATCAAACTTAATATATTCTACTCATTCCACTCGTTGAGAGTAATTGGCTTTATTTCCTAAGTCTTAGTCGAACAATCGGCGAAGCAGAGCAGAGGTATTGGTTGTTCATGTCCCTATAAAAGGCCCTGAAGCAACATCAACGTAAATGACTTAATAGAAATTAAAACCTCTCAGATCATGCGCAATGAATTACTTACCGTTTTGTGCATCTGTTTATATTTTTGTTATATTTTTACATTTATTATCAAATTATCAGCAGGAAGTTTATCCAGCGCGAAGCACCGCATCCCCTCTGACACATTGTTCCTCGCGATACCCTAACAAAACAGCATGTCCAAGAGTGATCTGGTAAATACCTATCTTTATCTTTCCAGAGGGGCTGGGAAAGATGCAAAGGTGCAAGTACTTTGACAAGGAGTCACGAATTCCATCCAGGTGGGTGGGTCACTGAGATACAGCGCTTACAGCCGATTAAGACTTGAATGTTCAGGGCATCGTCACAGGCGCGCTCCCCTCTCCCCCGCATCTTCGAATCCCCCCTTCATCTTACACCACTCTCACATCATATCTCACAACACCCACCTCAAATCTCTCTTTCCCTCTCGTTGCACTTCCCTCTCAACCCCATCATTTTCCAAGTCACCTCGACTCTCCTACCATTCACTTACTAAAGGAGGAAAAAATTACAAACCATGTCACATCCCCATCATAGCACATACGCCAATAACATCTCAAAATCCCAAAAACACAAGTCTCTTCTGAATTTCAGACGCAAATTCAATTCTCTTTACAGACTCTCCACCCTAGCCCTTCTCCATCACATCCCCTAACCATGACTTCCCATCACAACCCCACCAAACGCACCGCTCGCTAGAAACCCCCCTAAAACACAATAAAGAGTTACCCCTACGCCATGCTATGCAACCCTCAAAAAAAAGCAGTCCAAATCCTACACCGAGACGCACCGTACTGCACCCGCTGGGAAGAAGTAGAATAAAAGAGTAGAGAACAAGATGAATACAAGAGAAGATATCCCCCCGAAGAAAGTGCTCATCTGCCAAACCCCTTGTCCCTTCTAAATCCATAAAACCCACTCGGTCTAATAAGGATAAAACTGTCGAGTCGAGTAGGGTCTAACAAAAAAAGCCAACTCCAGAGTCCAGGAAGTGCCGAGAATGCCGAAAAGTGCTCTATAGTGTCGCGTAATATCGCACGGCCAGCAAAATGGTGGACGAAAAAGCTCAGTCAACCAGCATCAGCACTCTCCAACTCCTCTCTCAACTCCCTCTCAAGGTCATCCTCAAAATCCTCATCATCCTCATCCTCATCATCTCCCTCCTCCCCGCCCTCCCCATCATTCGTCGGTCCCGGCGTCGGAAGACTCCCCTCACTATTCGGCGTAACAGTCTTCAACCCCGTACTCCGCTTCCCCGCCACCCTCTGCTTCTTCAGCAACGTACTCTCCGCGTCACTATCCGCATCACTCTCCCCATCCTCCCGTTCACCATACTTCCGCTTCTCCCCACTCCTCGGCGTACGATCGCTCTTTCGACTCGAGGAACTACTCTCACTCGCCGTATCGCTCCCAGCTTCGGAATCAGATTCATCCATGAACTCAGCTAGTTCCGCGTCGGCGGTGGACCAGTCGAATTCGCCGATCTTGTCAACGGGTGACTGGCCTTCGTCGTAGTTATCCGAGGGACCGACACCTTCGAGGTCGAGTTCTAGAGTTTCTTGGCTGCCGGGGATGGCGTCGGCTTCTTCGGTACCGCTGCTTGCGCTTTCGTCGTCGGAGCTATCGATATCGGATTCATTAATGTCGGATGGAGGGCTGGATCCTGCCTCACCCGCGGCTCGCTTACGGTCTGATTCCGAGACGTGTACGAGATATGGTCCCTCGTCTTCTTTCTGCCATTTGCTCATGGAGTTTAAGAGCCATTGTTGACTGACGATCTTGATCTTTTCGTGTCTTGCCGCTTGCTTGACTTTGGTCGTTCGGGTTCGGTTCGTAGACGCAACCAAATGAGTGACCTTTCTGGAGACCCTGATATCATTAGTATCTGCTGGATATGTTGAGAGCATGAACCCGGGGACTTACTTGGTATGTATAGTTGCTCCAAAACTGATTGCTTGCAAGGCGATTTCGGATCTAAAGGGATACATGTGAGCTCCACGCCATACAAATCGATACCTCAATTGACGGAACTGGGATTTATATAAAGGAGTTTTTAAAAGATTATGTAGACTATACCTCATAAGATCAACGCCCAACGGGACCAGACCCGACATTACTATCACACAGCCCTCAAGTGTTTTGGCTCTGTTAAAGTTAGTAAAGCTTATTACAAGTCGAATCGGAGTACAAACTTGATTCGTGGCATGACATCCGCAACATCTGGAACGATTCTCAGATCCCCTGCCTTTTCCTTGATTGGTACTTTCTTGCTGTGACCGGGCTTTAATTGTGCAATTCGTCCACCTTGAGCGTTGACTAGCGCACTGTCATATTCTTCGTAAAAAGACTTGTGAACTTGTGAAAGATGCTTTTCCAAATACATCAGCTCGACATCGTCGTCTTTTAATAGGTTGTGTTTGTGGTGGGGGTGTTCGGTGGCAGTGTCGCCATTTTTTAATTCTTCTTTGACATCTTCCTCTTCCTCTGCTTCTTCTTCCTTGTCGAGTTGCTCTTGCATGTGTAACAGCGGCCGATCTTTGATTTGCTTTTCCAAAAACTTCTCTTGCTCAGCAGCTTGTTCAAGTCGCAAAGCTTGGTCATCTCCACCACCCATTCGTACTAATTCTTCCAATGCGCTGACTTTTGCGCCTGCAACGGGCGCAGGAGCAGAGTGCTCGCTTTTGGTCGCTACTGGTTTGGTTACGCCTGAAGCATCTGTGCTTTCGTCTGGAGTGGCGGTCTCTGTTGTCGACGAGGGTTCGGATTTCGGAGGCTTCTTTTTGGGTAATTCAATATCCTTGGGAAGTTCTTCTCGTTTTGGTAAATAT
Organism: Hymenoscyphus salicellus; assembly: GCA_001414355.1. Lineage (NCBI taxonomy): Eukaryota > Fungi > Ascomycota > Leotiomycetes > Helotiales > Helotiaceae > Hymenoscyphus > Hymenoscyphus salicellus. Next base: position 27,590 of record LLCD01000092.1, read on the forward strand.
GTCGAGTTGATATCTCCAATACCCACAAAAAAGTCATAGGGGTGAACTTTGATGAGGTTTAGGCGATTCTTGGGCCAAACATCTGCTCGATCATCGATAATAACAACCATTTTTGTATCTACCGGAAACAATCTGGCAAGACTCTTGGCTGTCATATTTCCGTTTTCGTCTCGACTAATGATGCGATCACCAAATAATCTCTTGTCTGGGTCGACAATCTTGGCAATATTCAAGGCGTATGCTCGAGTACCCATGGTATAGACATGTAGCTCATACAAATCAGCCACCTTGTCCAAGAACTCCTTCAGTCCAGGACGCATTTTGATATAATAATTACATCCTGAAGCAACACCCCGAGGGCCATCATCATTCAATTGGAATGACTTGACCTGTTGGAGGACTTCGTAATTGCCAGCTTTCTTGTCGGCTTGCCATTCTCCAATTGTAGGTTCGATGCAGGCGTGTATAATAGTTTGATCTAAGTCCACCACCAAGGAAAGTTTGCGATCTCTCAGCAAACGCCGTTGTAATTCCTCCTCCGCCTTGGAAGCTTCATCTTGACTGACTTTCAAGGCGGTTTGGTCGTGAATCATGTTGATTTTCGCTCGATCGGTATCGTTTTTGGCGCTGGCCCAGGACATTTCCGTCATGTCCTTTCCGCACATGCCACATAGGCCCTGGAACTGGACGGAATGGGGGCAATCCTCTTCGATTTCGGCGAACTGCATATTTCTGCTGATGACATCGCCCTCCATTATCTTCCACTTTCGCATAGTTCCATCTGAAGGACTATCCCAGTCCGCGAAACTTGTTTGCTCCTCCTTCCATTGCTCGCCAAACGGATCGCCCACCTCTCTGATGGTGGTGAACTTGTATTGTAGAATCGTCTCCTCCTTCTTGACCGAGTCGCCGGGCGCCTTGAATAATTTGCTAACCGTAATGGGGTACCGCAGATGGTGGCCCAAATCCAGTAGCTTTCCCATGTTGAATAGCCTCCTTCGGGATCGCGCGCTATTGTGCTCATGCGGTTTTGGGGATAGGGAATCTGGCAGGACACCTGGTTAGTTGATGTTATTTGGAAGAAGCTTGAATGGATCAACGGGTCCGCGGAAGGGGAAAGGCGCGTCAGGTTCTAGTGCTGGGTAGAAAAAGCGCGAGGGAACTGGTGTCTATGTGCAGACCCACTAAGGGGTTCTGAAGCAGAGCGGGCAGAGCTAGTCCTAGCTTCCAAACTACACAATACGGTCTTTACAAGCTGCGGGAGGACCTACGATGTCAACTTGAGCTTTTTGGAGGCTCGCATAGATGTCGCGTGGGGTGCAGCGTTGTAGAACCGGTGCATCAGAAGTGCCTTGTGCCTTGCCTCTCCACCTAGCTATCTCGCGCCTTGCGCCGCCCAGTCTTGTATTCACCTTTTCTGTTTGCGCGCGCAATCGATGCGAATCAGCGAGTTATCGAATGCGCGTTTGCGTGCGCGTATGGTGTTTGCGGAAAGTCGAAGGGGAAAGGTGCTTGTAGTTCTCTTTGCTGCGATTGCTGTAGAAGATTTCCCAATAGAGTAATGCTGGCCATTAATTGTCGACCTTTAAGGTGTTCCAAATAGATGCACGTGATTTGAGGTGACGGGGAAAGGTTCTAGGAAGGAGCGACCGAGAACCTTTAAGTATGGTTGGCAGATGGGTTTGCAGGGATGTGCCTTTGAAAGCGGGTCCATGCAGCATGAACAAAGCGGCATTCAATAGGTGAATCTGCAACTTACTGATCGCAGTTCAGCTTGTTTTGGGAATCATTTTTTACTGATTAGAATAACTTCCTACTTGTAGTAGTGGAAGTTTACTTCAATTATATAGGAAAAATAGGATACTAATGCCTCTTTCTGGATGATAGTGCATTTACTGAGGATATTTTAGCATTTTAACTCTTCCTTTTCATCGTTACGCTAATAAGACTTATGGTCTATAATGGTACTCTAATGGTTTTGAAT
>LLCD01000093.1:0-29554 GCA_001414355.1 Hymenoscyphus salicellus
CCATCATTCTTGCCCACCGGCTCATCAAGCCTAACCCCCACCCACTCGCCCCTCCCATTATCCCCCTCCTTCCTAGCAATCGCCTCCACCTCCCCAACATACATCACAACCCCCCTCTTCTCATCCTCGCCTCCCACCCGACATCGCTTCCCAACCGCAATCCCCCGATTCTTAATCTCGTCAGAGTGAGCGGCGATACGGGATGCGATGATGGCGGGGGCTTCGGGGTCGAAGCGCCCGAGTTTATTGGCTTTCTTCCAGGCGAGGACCGAGTCGGATTTGGTTTCGTAAATGGCGGGGGGGAGCTCGTATTTTTGGACTTTGGAGGCGTCGGTGTAATTTTCTCGCTGGCCGGGGGGTCGGGTGTCGGATACCTGAAGGGGAGAGAAGGTTAGTTACGTTTTGTCTCGGGCTTCGTTTAGATGAATGGGAGATGGTAAAACAAGTTTGGAGAAGGGAGATGGAAGAGAAGGAAGCTGTGGATTCTGGATTCTAGATTCTGGATTGTGGAGTGTTTGTGGTTTGTGCTAGGACCAGATAGAGAGTTGTCGAGAGGGGGAAGGTGATGGTGGCTGTGATGTGATACATGGGGGGAATTCTTCAGGAAGAAACTTCAAACATAAATTTTCCAATTGGGTAGGTGGGAATTTGAGAACAGATTTGAGACCGGATGTTCATTGGGGACTTGAGACTAGAAACTTGAAATTGAAAATGTGATATTTGATTGTAACGTTTCTCCCTTGATGGGTATTGTGTCTAGACCAGTAATCTACAATCCTCGGCAAGGTTGAACGACAAAAAGCTTTACCCTACGGGCAGCTCATCCGGTTGCCGTGAAAGAAGAAGAAAACATGAAGAATCACGGTAGACGGATACCCATGGCCAAGATGAGCTTGTGTTCGAGAAGAAACCATATCTACACTCGCCCAGTACACAGATCTGCGGATGTTTCTCAACAAGAGATTCCCTTATCCAGAAAGCAAAAGGCTGTCTTCCTAGCGCACTACACACACCCAGGCAAAAGAAGACATTGCAAAGCTTATCATTTTACAGCGGTCAACAAAACAATGAAGTTTTCTTTTGCTGGCCCGTTCCAGAAAAGCCACAATCATCTCATGACTGTTGCTCCCATGGTTCGGACCGTGACAGCTGACTCCTTAAGCTTCTATTCTAGTGAAAATGCAGATTTAATCCTACAGGCTTGGGATTACACCAAATTTGTCATGTAACGGCCCGTAGTCTCTTGATAAGAACATCTTTCTTTCCTCTCTCAACCATACAAAATGAAGAAAATTGACACCATCTTCTGAATTGTCACTTGACTCAAGTGGAAAATCAGTTCATCACAGAATGCGATTTTAAGTCAGGCCCCATCCCAAGGCTAATAGCCGAGTATAAGTCGCGATTAGACTTTCTCTGGAATCTCGTCGGGTCCCACATCTTGTGGAAGATCATACAAAAAGTGACTTGCTTCATTGTATTCTGGTTCCAACCTCCCCCAGGACCCGCTGCCGCGTTCCAAACGTGCCCCGCCAAAAGGGTGCACGGAGTGGTTCGTGACTTGATGGCGAAGGCCCTGCGGAGAATTCCCAAAACGGCATCGGCACTCATCACCATGTATCACGTTGTTTCGCGAGACGAAACCACCACCACCATGGACGGCGAAATGGACACACCGCCGAGCGAATAGAGACACCAACTTACCAGTATTTCGGAGTAAGGTGCGAGGGGGAACGCTGCCAATTGAGTATTCTCCTCATCGTTGGCCTCGATGGGCAGCGAAGGTTGGCCAGCGCGCTTCAGAAGGAGTTTCTGTGACAGTGGTGGGATGCCGGTGACAGGCTCCAGCTTCGCCTTGAGTTGACCGATGGTCCATGAGGGCGTGATTCGACGCTCCGACCCCGAGTTCTCGGAGGAGATGAGGATGGGAATGTCTCCGGCGCTTTGTAAACTCATGGTGATGGCGGGTTTGTGGTTGAGGGTGAGTTGTCGTTGATATTGAGGTGGTTGAGGCTGCAGATTTTGGGCTGCGGTGGGTGTTCGGTTTCTTTTTTTGTTTTGCGGGTCGTTCCTCGTTCCAGGTTTCACGGTTCGTCGGTAGTTTCGGCCGGTTGAGCGGTGATTGACAGGCGCAGCCTTCTGTTGTCTTGGACTCGAACTGGACTCGAGGGAGGACAGGGAGGACAGGGAGGACAGGGAGGACAGGGAGGGCAGGGAGGACAGGAGGACAGGAGGACAAGGAGGACAGGGAGGACAAGGAGGACAATGGGTTTGTCTTGTCTGGTGTCTCGTTCTGAGACTCCGGGATGATTGAGGCACGAGAGACTGGCAGGCAGGCAGGCAGGCTGGCAGGCAGCGGTACGGGGTCGGAGGGAGTACGAAAAGGGAGGGAAGGGGAGAACCTTGGGGAGGGATGAACGAGGCTGAGTTGTCGCCTTACGAGGAAAGCACGTTTGGCTTGTTCTTGTTCTTGTTCCTGCCATGTCTTGCCATATCGAGGCCTGCTGCCAGCTAGCGTGAATCACTTTACCTCTACCTCGAGGGTTGAAGGTCACATTGGCTCATCGAACATCTTTATCGAGAACCAAGTTTGAAAGCACCCGGCTTTGCTTTCTACTCGCCGACGGAGACTTCTTGAGCCCTGGAACGAGAGGAGTTGCGAGCGATCGTGGTAGGGAGTCTTATGTGATCTCATATTATGGTAGGGTACCGGTAGTCAGATAGACTTTGCCTGGCAATGCAAGCAAGGCACTGAGGAGACTTGCTCCCTGGTTACACATGAAGAACTGCCTCTATCTTTGATTCGAACTGCCTCTATCGTTGATTCGAACTGGGATCAAATCAAGATCATCGATTGCCGTACCCAAGAACTCAAGAACTCAAGAACTCAAGAACTCAAGAACTCAAGAACTCAAGAACTCAAGAACCCAAGAACCCAAGAACCCAAGAACCAACTCACAGCCCAGGCAACCCAGATGATGGAATAAGCATGGAATAATAGGAGGCTAGCAATTATCGTCGTCGTGGCCCAACAAGAAAGCTTCAGGCTCAACCTGCCTGAAAGTTGCCGAAAATTGGGCAATTCGGGCCTACAAAACGGAAAGGGGCGCCTGTGGCTGATGCGCTGTAATCTATCCCACGAGGCCTGCACGGGCTCTTGCTTTTTCGGTGTCTTGGCAATATGGATGTTGAACGTCCTTCTTCAAACCCAAGAACGAAGGGTGAGAAGTTCTGGAAAGGAGAAAACACCAGAAGAAAGAATTCCCGCTTATATTTGTCATTCATATTCGTCTTGTCCTTCTCCCGTCCCTCCCGACTCTTCCCCAGATCATGCCCTACCAGATCATGCCCTACCAGACCATGCTGGGCCATGCGGTCCCCCCATTCATCCCAATAATTGTCATGATGGAGATGTTCAGGTTGTAAAGCATAAGCATGAGCATGAGATGCAAAGACGATGCGAATGCGGTGCTTCTGTCTACGGAGCGAGAGATGTACACGCATCGGTTGCTTGCCCGTTTCATATCCGTCAACGTTGTCGACGCTCAGATGCTGGCTTCTAGCTGCTGCTATGCGAGGGACTTCAAGGGGGTGAGAGGCTGGAGAGGCTTCAGAGGCTTCAGAGGCTCCAATTGTCACCGCAACCCAAAGGCTAGAATACCGTTCTGGGGGAACACAAGAGGCTCTCTCTCTCATATTTTCAGCACCCCTCCACCCCTCCACCCCCCCATCAACATCCCCGTTCAAACCAACTCAAATCAATTGGGCAATTCGCGTTTGCACATCCTGGCATCTGCGGCAGACGGCATGATTGTTCGATCGACTAGAGGACCCTGCGTTGACTCCAAGGCTGGATATCGCAAGCCTTGTCAACAGAAGACCTCTTGTTGCTGCCGGTGCCCATGCTGCCCAACGACTTGTCAGCCAAAGAATGGGCATTGTCTGGCCTGTCTCACCCTGCTGCTCCGGAAGGTTGTTGTTCCCTTGATGCTTCTCGCAGGCACAGTTTGCAAGCCCTGCCCTGTCCCAAAAGAGCTTCCCAGGACAGCCATGCGGGAGCTGGATTTCCAGAAGATCCAACAATCCACTGACGGCCACGGAACACCTGTTTTCACACACAATTGCCTCATCGAAGCACCCACTCACCGCTCAAACAATCTGGAAGATCTCTTTTCTTGCTCCTGAGACGAATTTGGTAGCGACTTTGCTATCCTCTAGCTCAAGCGGTGGTGCCGTCGCAGCCTATGGAATCGTTCCCTCCCTCGCTTCTCCCCCCTCAAAGTTGCTCTTTTCCCCACCTTAGCCGCTGAGCCGAAGATTGAGGTGGAATGGCATTTCTCATGAGTCGGATTTCAACTCGGTGAACTGGGGAATCTGTTCTAGAATGGCTTGTAGGATCCATTTAATATTGGCACAAACTGTTGGGCATCGCGTGTCCACTGTCAAGAAACCACCTCCAGAGGCATCCATGACTGCAGGTTCAGTAAAGTATCGATGTATCAACTCATATGTATTACTCATGGCGCAATGCATGGTACGTAGTTTTTAGCCAGCAGTCGCGTAGTAAGATATCTTCCTTGAGTAGGTCCGTTTACAATCAAAAAGCCAGCCACAATCATCATTGTCCCATATAAAACAAACGGAGAGAAAGACGGCTTCGGGCATCACTCCACGATTTTAACATGCACTGCACTTTCCCATCTAGCCACGCTGGAGGCCTCGCTTGGACCGCGGCTACGCTGCTCTTCCGAGACCAGCGAACAATGACAGCACTGTCAACTTTGAGGAAGCGGTCCGGCTAATGCACGCCATCACCCCAGAGAAAATTATACTTTCAGAGGCCGTGCGAGTAGCCCGTCTGATGATCGAGATGTCACTTCAAAGAGAACCACCAAGGACTCATGTCCTGACGCCAAAAAGGAACATCGAGGAACTCTTGCATATCCTGTCAGCATGGTATTCATAGATTGCCGTGCCGCCTAATTGTCCAGTGAAATCGTCAAACCTGGGGGTTTGTCATGTTATTTTCATATTTTTGCTATGGTTCATACCATCAAGTACGACCTAAAAGAGAGATGTATTCCGAACGTGAAAAATATCAAGTAAATTCAAGGAATTCAAGGACACCTAGTTGGTATGATTTCGATAGGGCTGTCCTGACTCAAAACACCGTCTGCACTTGTCAAGCTAGGCCTCACATGACTGGCGTACTTGCTCTTTTGCGGTTTACACCGCTACATGTGAGGTCCCGCTGCTGAATACGCCGAACAATAGTTTGGTTTGCCAGACACGGGTGGAGGGATTATTTCCTTTGTATTGGGATATAGTACAGATCAAACGCGGAACGTGGCTGGCTTTTAGGCTTGAAAACCACTCAACTGATATTGCTTTGCTTAGGCGTCAAGCTTCCGAAAAAAACATCCTCGTCTCCACCTCGAGGCGTAGAGCCTATCGCCAGAGCACATTACAACAACTGTATCCCAACGGAGGGTTCATATGTTCAGCCACCGCGGGAGGACCAAAGTGGCGTTGGCACCTCATCGTCCACTCACTTAGCGGTTGGAAACAACGAAGATCGTGGTTCATGACGGTCCTCCAAAAGTTCTGCAAGCCATGGAGATCATACAACTGGGATCCCAGACCGACCTGGAGTTCCACCCGGGCCAACTTGACCGCCAGTTCGTGGATCCGGTCTGGTAATCCAAGATCTGAACTGTTTGGTTCTCAATGCTGACATGCCCTATGGAACGAGTCCCATGAATCTTGACAATGGGGTTCCTGGGAGGGACATGGAAAGAGGACAAGCTTCATCTAAAAGGGGTCTTGAAGCACCCCAAACAGTGCAACGATGAATGTATGTAATGTTCAGATTGCGCACAGACATATGCCCAAAACGGGAGTAGGGGGTCGCACAGGAGTCGGGAAAGATATAAGAGTTTCAAGGTCTCCACGCTGGGGTTTCAATCGAGTTTCCCGCGACTTCCACCATCACTGCGCCCAAGGAAGGCCTCATGGGCAGAGTCGCCAAAAGGCAAAAATCGTACAGTAGGTACTTCCGTAGTCTTCAGGTTCCTGTTCATGCATGAATTCGTGGCCATGATCTAGCAACCTTCTCCCTGACGACCCTCCCCCTGGGCGACTAGGTCTCTCTCTCCCCATCCACGCTAAACTCCCACTCCCCCTGCCCTCCCCCACTAGAGAGCCACACTCTATCTGCATCGCGCATCTTCCCGACAGTCCGTCCAGCTCATTCCCATGTACCGGTTGGAGATCATGGGTTCGAACTTTGGCTTCCCTTGCACTTGACCCTTTCTCCAGCAGACGACTAGAGACGTATTGTTCCGTCGCCTAACTGGATCTGCCCTCTCTACTATCGTCTCATCTTTTGCGATTGGCTGGCTCCTCTGACTTCTCGTGTCTATCAACTGGACGGCTGTCATGATCTACAAGAGCCACCCACTTGTCTTGTGAAGCCCTGAAATAGGAACTCTGTCCTCGTCGGAAGTAGCTTCAATCGTCTCAAGATTCTTCCTGCAAAAACTGCACTGGAGCCGAAAAGTCCAAAAGGTTCCTTTTTGCGGGTTTCACGTCACTGACATCTTCTTTCGACTGTCAGAACGCTGGTCTGCTGGTCATTTACACTCTTTTCCAACATCAAATTTTCGTCAAAAAGGATAAACTGATAATTCGACCACCACCCTCGTTCAACCATAACAGAGCCTCCAATTTGCAAGGAGCTTCATCACCATCCGATCTAAAGACAAAGATCAACACCGTGCCAACCCTTTTGCACATGATCCCGTCAGTCTTGACGGTATCTACACCCTCAGACCGTCACCGTGGATATCTCTCGTCTTGTCCAGGCACCGGACTCGAATGAGTCTTCGTCCCCGCCACCACCACATCGTCAACATCAACAAGAACAACAGCAGTACCAACAGCATAGAGAAGAGCAGCAATTCCACCAGCACCAACAATATATCCAACAACAAGAACAGCAGCAGTACCAGGCCGCGGTAGCGCCTCCCCCGCCACCTCATAGACACCACACGCGATCGACTTCCGTTCCCTCTCTAGGCTTTCAAGAAGGCTCGGTGTATGCAATTGCACAACCCAGCCCAGGAGGAAGTGGAAAACGAGCAATGCCTCCCCATCCGGCAGAGTCGCCTGCTAAGAAGCAGAGCAAGTGGTCGGCGGAGGAGGATGCACTGATTATTGACCTGAGAGGAAAGGGGATGAAGTGGGAGGACATCTCAAAGCGACTTCCAGGGCGAAGTGCAATCAGTTGTCGGTTACACTATCAAAACTACCTGGAACGGAGAAGTGAATGGGATGAAGAGCGGAAGAACAAGCTCGCCAGACTTTACGAGAGGTAGTTACACCGCCCTTGACATCCCTTACTTCACTTTAGCTATCCCTCACTTCACTTTACTTTACTACTTTGTTTGCTGCGCAAAAGACTAACATGACTACAGATTCAAGCCAGAAATGTGGAATAGAGTCGCAGAGGAAATGGCCGTCCCATGGCGCGCCGCCGAAGCAATGCACTGGCAACTCGGCGAAGCAGACATGGCTCGACGAGCAGGAGTCGTCCCCTTCTCCCTCTCAAACGTAACTCTCGATGCGCCTCCACCCGGTCATCGACCCTCACCCACCCGAGGACATGGACACTCCCAATCCCATTCCGGATCCATGGGCTCCTCTTCCGTCTCCAGATTCAGTCGTCCCTCTACCGGCCATGGCGCAACGACCATGTCTGGACGCGGAAGCGCGCAGGGCCAACATCAACAGCATCAACAGCAAGCGCCGCAATCCCGTACTATTTCTGCGAGGAGAGAGAGCACTCCGAGGAGTGTGCCGCCGCCTAGTCCTAGTGATGGGATTGCTCTTGCGGCTATCGGGGGTGGGATGTCGATGGGACGGGGGGGACCGATGTTGCCGTCTGTTGCGGAGATGACGACGGGGGTTAGTCCTTATAATGCCCCCGCTTATGCTATCAGCATGCCTATGGGATCTATGGGCGGCGGTGGTGGTCCTGGTAGTGGAGGATATTCGAGTCCGGGTCCTTATTCTTTGCCGCCGGTGGGCAATATGGGGATGGGCATTGGTGGGATGGGAATGGGCGAGAGACAGCAAGAGGGAAAGAGGAGGGGAAGTCCTGGAGTCGAGCCCAGGGAGACTAGTAGGAGGAGGCAGTGAGGTATCTTCTCTCACTTCATGTGGGATGTTGAAAGAGGTTGAGATGTTGTGGTTGCTTTTTCGATATGGCTGGCTGGCGTTTTCCGGAACTCGACATCTTGGTCGACAATGGTGATGAGGCGTTTTACTTCTTTTCTGTCCTTTATCGTTTTGATTTTGGTTCTTGCATCGGATAGACTTTGACAACATGCAGGCAGGCGAGGCGAAAAAAGAAATCGGTGTTGGTCGCTGTTGAGTTTTTGACTTTTCGGAGCAAAGGCATTTTTGTACTGGGATTCATGGAACATGTAGACCACGTTGGTTGGTTTAATGGTGGTGTTGGGCATAGCATACTTGCATATTGCATGGCCGTGTTTGGATTTTTGAGCCATCATTTGAGATGAGAGATGAGCATACGAGGCATGACTTTTGATATTTTCGTTTTTCCCTTTATTCTGTCGTTTGTGGTTTTGTTTGGGGGATAGGACATTGGCATTGGGGAGTCGGATGGCAAAAGGTCTTGGAGGGTGGGCATAGTTGAGCTGCGATTTGGGACTTCAGATTGCAATTGCGGAATGGCTGTGATGGGACGTGGAGTTGTGACCTGGGGGTAGGCATGGAGTGGACTCGTCGTTTTGTTTTCTGATTCTAGAATTCTCTGTATTAGCGAGAAAGACTATTTGTTACGAGAGAGGAGCATGGGAAGGGGGTTTGGGGAAAACTGGAGGCCTTGGAGTCTGGTTATGGTGGGATGGACAGGAGGGGATAGCGGTGAGAATGTCTTCTGTACAAGTATCATGAATACCAATTTTTCTTTTCGCTTTTACAACCCACCACTCTCTGCCATCAAAATCTTGCATCTCAGTCCCTCTCAAATATCAACGATGCAACGATGGGAAGGAAAAGATAAAGGAGAGGAGCGGTGAGGTGTCATGACATGACGTTGAAAGGTTGAGATGTCGTCAAAATTAAGTTGCGAGTTACAGATGGCTACAGCTAATCGAGATTGGAAGGGGTGAGATTCGTTTTGTTTTCGTGTATCGTGTATGTGGGCTCTTTAAGATTTCTTGGGTCTCTTTGGTTTTGGAGTTTTTAAAATTAAGGGGGATTTTGTTTTGGCGCGCGGAGAAATATTGTGTTTTGTTTCTTTTGGGGATGTTTGGTTTAGTTTCGATGTTTAATGTTTCTTGGGGGCAAGTTTTGTGGGAATGTTTTGAAGAGGGGTGAGGGGGAAATGTTTTAGTTTGCATCTTGGTTCATGAACTGGCTTTGCAAAGAGAATTCGAGAGTAGGAAAACATAATAGATGGGAGTGGAGGTCAAAGGGGATGGCTGTTGTGAGAGGTTTGACTTGGAACAGGTGTTAGAAGTCGGCGCTTACAGTATGCCTTGCCTGCCTTTGCAGTTGAACCTCAGAGCATTTAAGCCAACACGAGATGTGAGATGTCATGTTCGTACCTGCCTACCAAGTTCGTCGTTCCAGCGTTATTAAACAATTGAAACCAATCGTCCTAAACAAATAGAGAAATTAGGGCATAAAAATGTTAATTTGTTCCAACCTTTTAGGTTGATTCAATTCATTTTTCGAGTCCTCTTGAACAATATGTATTCGACCCTAGCCAAGTTTTGTGTGCTTCATGCTTAAATATGTCTTTCAGCACTCCTTTCCCTCTACGAAATTTTCGCCTCTTGAACAGATCACCCACCAGTTATCTTTCTCATATCCAGACTCCACAACAACACCCCCGGCACTTTTCACATCCTCCTCCATCTCTCCTTTTCGGTAGAGATGATAGTATCTCTGGAACGTCGTCTCATTCTGCTCTCCCTCAGCCAAATCTTTCTTTGCCTTCTTCATAACCCAAGGAACCATAACATCTTGCTCTGAGCCTTCATCCCATCCCCTCCTACTATCCTTCTGCTCCAAAGCCCACGCATAAATCAAAGCCTTCCCTTCTCCATTCAACGTCTCCATTATAGCATGTACAGCCTGTTGTCTTCGTTTCGAAGTAGACAAATGATGCGAATCGGCTAGACAGCTCGCCACATCGTGCAGCCCGATGAGACGAACGCCATCAGGTGCATCCGCCGTGATTGCTGAGTGAGGTTGATGTTGAGATGCGAACTTTATGAGGCCTGATGAGCGGTCCGAAGCGACTATGAAGACTGATGGGTTTATAGGGAGGTATTTTCCATTTCCGCAGCCGATGTCTAGACCAAGGCTTCCGGCTGGTTGGGACTGGAGGAAGGTCTTGACGATTGGCCAGGGTTTGTAGCGGGTTGAAGAAAAGTGAGGGGCTATTGTGTTGTAGACTGTATGGACGTGTTGTTCTTCGTACTGAGCTGGGTCTTCTCCAACATCCGGAAGTTTCTGCTTGTCTGGGGTGTTTTTGCCTTCTGGAGAAAGCGTAGTGGTTTGCAACTCATTGGTTGTCTCTGTGTTTGCAGTAGTTGTTTCCATTTTGAGATAGGTTTCCAATAAAACTGTGAGTTCATATGTTGTACCGTCGTCTTTCCAAGATTTTCCAGAATTGTGGTCGTCGTGCAGTATGCTCAATGATGTGCAGTGATCCTATCTCGCTACCAAATTCAAGTCAAGCCAGGAGAGTTCGGTCCTCGATCCTCGATCCTCGATCCAGTCTGGAGACTTCCGGCCAGGATTTCCGGACCCCAAATTTTAGGACAGATATTCCGTCTGAGTAAATAAACGAAAACAAAGCTATTCGCAAACCTCTCACCCCGCCCTTGAAAATGGGTGACACTCGACACTCACGCTCCTCAAACTTGATGGATTTGGAGCTACTCAAGAAGGGATGTCGTCAAAACAACCTCATCTCACACAACACCAGTACTATGCAGCAGCTGCCCGAGACATGTCGATCCTGTCTTGTGCTATCGGATGGTTTTTGTGTCTTTTGTGAGACGTGATTCGGTACCGCCCGGTGGTTTTAATGTGCTTTTTTAACCGGTACACTTTACCCGATGAGGCTGGACGGAAAGCGGTGAGACGGCAAAATCGCCCGATTTGGCGTGAATTTAGCGGTGAGCCGTGAGTTTTTCGAATAGCTAAGAAAAATGTTACCCTACAATTTCGGACGTCACTCTTTCCACACTTCACTCCAAATGTGAACGATGCGACTTTCACCACCACAATAGAAACCGATGCGAATGCGACTCTCGACTTCAATAGATTCTCTCATCTATATAGCTCTACTGTGATTGAGTAGCTCCTGGATCACATCGCCCACAGCTTTCGGAAGCCCCTTGCAAAAAATCGCCTTCATGCCAGCCGCAAGTCAAAATCGTGACGACAACCAGTGCATTTGTCTCCGGGGACAAAATTTTCTTTTGATTTATATACCGTGATATATATTTCCTTATTCAAAGACTATTCGTTTGGTGCAAGACAAAAGACACAGATTCAGCGCTATTCTGGCGGTGGTCCGGCGCACTCGAAACAAGCGCGTCATTTTTCCCGAAGGGTCTGAATAACCTCCTATTGTTCCTTCCGTCTTCGACCTCGCCAAACTCTCACCTCATCTATTGATCCAACCAGCTTCCGACTTGCCAATCGGTGCCACAATAGCTTATCAGCAACACACCCTGTAAGGCTCACCCACAACAACTGTCTCTGCCAGCTGCCATTCACTTGCGACAATTGCAAACCAGCACAATGGGGCTTGGAGATGTCGCCGTCACACGGCCACGAGCCAAAAGTTATAATGACTTTCTTCGACCTTTGAAAACTTCGCCGCTCTCGTCTTCTTTCACAAAATCACGCAGGACTTCTATATCTTCTGGTTTCCAACTACGACCACAAAAAGACCTTCCCTTGCGATTACAAAAACGAAATAAAATGTCTCAATCACCACCCCCATCCCCAAAACGCACTCATTCTGGTGGCGGCGATCGTCAGCCCAAAAAGGCAAAACTTGACAAAGGTACATTCAAATCCTTCCTCCGAGTCTTGAATTTCGGGTCATGTTGCGGTTCTCTCCCCGACAGGAGGCCCAGGCAGCTTAATATTGCCACCTTGGCCCTCATTTGGCATGCCGCTGACCTTCATCTCAGAGCTCCCTGCCCGCTTTCAAGGCTTGAAGCCATCTGAAAAACATGGTCTTGAAAAGACATCTGTTTTGGCAGGACTCAAACGCTCGTTCGCTCCCGAAGAGGAAGAGCCTGAGTTTTACGCTCACCGCACCAAGATTCTCAAACTGGATGATATCAATGAAGATGAAGCTATGAGAAAGGCACGCGTTACAAATTGGGCCTCGATAATCAAGCGCAAGAGAGAACTCGTACGTTATCGATACATTTCACATCTCTGTCATTTATTGCTTTCTTTTCTCGCTCATCTGATGATTTCATACGATGAGAACCAAACCAATTTGAGTTCTTCTCGTGTTGAATTTCCAGCCTCATCTCGACACACTTCTCTGATCGCGAAGTTTCTTACGGATGCAAGCTGACTCTCATTCAGGCATTGAGTATAAACAGAGGCTTTTCAAGGATGCCAGCAGCAGCGCAGAGTGGATTGCCTAACCTTACTGGCGCACTCTGCTACCGAATAGCCTTGGTTCAGGCCCTATGCCACATCCCTCAAGTTGTCAACTCTCTTTGGGATTACCACTTGCCAGAACATTGTCTTGCAGAAGATGCCAACGACTGCTTTGCTTGCCGATTTCGAAGTCTCGTCAAAGCTTACTGGATGCCAAACAACAAAATCGCACTTCAGCCCGTTTTCAAAAATCTTCACGGCCTTCTGAGACGCCGTGGATGGGCCCAAGATGGCCAAGCAGATCCTGGTGAACAAATGCTTTTCTTCCTCAAGCTTTTGAGGGAAGATCTACCGACAAGCATTTTCTCAATGCTCGACTCGACATTCAAAGCTTTCACCAAACAATCCATTCCTTGTACATGCGGTTACTCTTCTATTTCAACAGACACTCAAACTCAGATGAGCGTCGCTCTGGCACCGCAATTACAACATGGTGACCTCATACGATATATCGACCGCGGCCTCAGGGACACCATTGACTACCGATGTGAAAAGTGCAAGTCAGTCAAAAAGCGCCAACTGACCAGAAAGTTCGAGCACCTACCTGAAATTCTTTGCTGTCAATTCAATCAGCAGGATATCTACGGCCGAAAACTCAGGTCCAACATCAAACTTCCCCTAGCATTGGACCTTTCTCGATACAAGTCACCTGAAAGCACTGATCCGGATCGTATGAAGTATGATCTCATCTCCATCGTTCAGCACAGCGGCTCCGACAACATGGGGCACTATATTTGTACCGCCGAAGGGCCTGACGGTACTTGGAAAAACTTCAACGATAGTCAAGTTCGTGGAAGCCCTGCTGGTGCCGTCAATCGAAGCTTTGCTCCGGTACTGTGCTTCTTCCGCCGTATCAGACAGCAGTCTCAGACTGCTTGATTCACTTCACCTTGTTTGACACTTAATGTCACCTTTGTTGAAGGCACGGATGACTTATTGAGAAATGAACGTCCTTTCTTGGACCTCTTGGAGATTACGCTGTTTCCAAACTCACTCATCTGAGCCACTGGGAATAGCTCACACCTCGATTCACGGCATTGCGATTACGGACCGATCGACATCACCTTTGACCACGAGACTCGAAACGAAATACAACCACCGAATTTATGTTTTTTATTATTTACTGTCAAGCTTGGAGTTTTGGGGCGGATGCATTTTATAGGAGTTTTGCGGAAGATACCACTTTTGGTGTGTTGTGAGATTTGTTTTATATTTGGTTCTTGTTCTCACGGTATCATAATGATTTGGGGCGTTTGGGCAGGCTGCTGGATCACGTGGTAGAAGTAGAACATTTAGATTCTCTTCTTGTTAAATCTGATAAATAGAAGATTTTGATCTCGTTCTTGTTCTTGTTCTTGTCCTTGCGTGTTCATGGTTTTGCTTTCATCCAGGCAAAACCCGAGCCATTGTTAATAAATTGTCGGTCGGGTACTTGAAATGGGAGAGTCGACAAGGGAAGGTCCTGAAGATGAATGCGAATCCGTGGAAGAACCAATGCCAGTCTGTATTTGGTGTTTGGGCATTTCCTTGACTTCTTTGTATTAGGTTCGTTGTTAATTTAAAACTTCTCTTGACCTCGGGTACATTGAAGGTTAAGGGTGGACTTTAATGGTGAACTAAGCGTCCTTGTAGTTCTTGGATTGCTGAGCAGATTATGAGGTAACTGAAAAAGGAGTGAAGTCAGAGTTCACTTCAATGTCTGACTTGGTGGTCATTGATGTAGATGTATAAGTTGAGGTTAAGAAATGTTGAATAGAAAGGTCAGTTTTGAGACGAACAGAAGTTAGTTGATCAATCAATAGATCTTCCCTGAGTCCTGTTGGGAGCGGGGAGTAATGTTCTGCTGATCTCTTTAAATTTCAGAGGAAGATGGGAATAGTTTTGCTGCTTGATTCCCGTCGTATTTGTATTTCTTTTCAAATGGGAGGAAGGGAGTTGTTGCTATCGATTAATTCTCTGCTGTCGACTTGTCAGATGCCTTTGAAATATCCTCCTACATCTCTTAGGTGGGTGAGAAGGTCGAGGGTGGGTGACGGGAGACTTGGGGGGTGTAGGTAGTTGAGTGTCGCATTTCAAGAAGTGGAAGGAGCGACTCGAGGTCATGCCTGGCGAGCAACAGGCGTTGAGGTAGAGAGTCTGTTTTTTGAGCTGGCCAAAATAAGGTTTTGCTGACTGCGCGTGGGATCGTCGTCGCTGATCATGAGGGAAGGAGCACCCAGAGTTGTCATGACCGAATCTAGGTTAGCGTCGAGTATAAACCTCGAAAGCGGAATTTCTCAACTTTCTTTTGAACATTCCTCAAGCTAGACGACGAGCCAGGTCTAAAACTTGGGTAGAAAACTTCATACATTATACTTGCCTTTCCATATTTCCTACCAAACAACTTAGAGGTAAGGTTAGCCTTTGTACAAACCCATTCAAAATACATTACCCTTACAGGAAACCCCATTTTGATGGCGATACAATCCCTGGTGCACCGGTATTCAAGATATCGCCTTCGTACTCCAGCACTTGGGCAACTTTTACTTTCAGTGCCACAATATACTCGTTATTGTGCCCGGAAATTCAGAGCCCTTTAAGAGCAAGAGGCATGATCTAAAGGCAAGGTTGAATTTTGAGACTGTCATACATCCCGAAGAGACCCTTCGAGGCCCTTTTCTTAGGTTACGGTGCACTGGGGAGCTTTTACGTGATGAGGAGAGTTCCGGGTGTATCAAGGGTGCTTGGTTCATGGCCCAATGGAAGATTTGCTGGTGTGATAAGTATATTTTGAAAAGCGCTGCCACTGGTTTTAGCTCATTTCCCATACATTAATACATTCTTTGCTAGGTAGCTTTGCAAACTTGATTCGTGGCATTTGCGGGGGAGCTATCGGTACTTCTCATTTTTGAATGACCTCATTAAGGTCGAATAATGATTCCTATTCTTGCAATGCACTAATGAAGACTTATGACAATTCATTCCATGATATGACGGTGGAATCAATTAATGGCCACTTGGCATTCCACGGCCTCCAGAGCACTTTCCGTCTTCCTTCCCGGTTTTCCCTTCCTTCCATTCGTATTATTTGTTCCCTCGTCGTATCTCAAAGCTCCAAACATCTTTCTTCCCAAACCGAAGTCAAACTCCTCCACCGCGTCAATTGTATGGGCCTTCAAAATGGCACACCAAAACAGTTCAAACACAAAGGAAGAGTCCACAACAAACGAGTCAAGAGACGAGGCAACCAGGGAGGAAAATTACTCTCCGGTCCGAAATGAGCCCCTTAGGAATCCCGGGGCGGCTTTTATGGTTTTTTGCAAGTAAGTCACATTCCAACCCTCATTTCACTGTCACACCGTCATCTATTCTTCGTTCTCGCCTTTACTTTTCCTCTCTTTTCAACCATTGTCTGAAAAAATCTCCAGCACTCATTTCTCCCTCGTAGCACCAAACCTCGACCCATACTCCAACTGGGTCTACCAAACCACAATCTCGAACCACGCCGCGAGATTACAACGCGCCGGCTTTTGTAACTTCTTCCTCCAGAACGCACATTTGGAATCCCAGGATCCAGAGCGATGGAATCATATGTTGAATGAAGGATTTGAGTGGTTGGCAATTAACAATGTGGTTTGGGCTATAATGGCCATGATCCAGTGGTGGATTTATCAAGTTTTGCCCTTGTGAGAGGGATGTGATGGCGGTTTTAATGGGCTGGCGTGTATTGGAAACTGGGATGTTAACTTTTGCAGATGCGGATATGTAAAACATGAAGTTTGTTGGGTCACAGTTGTTTTTATTACTGTATTTGTGACTTTGCAAGTCTGTGGAATTTCGCTCAAAATATCACGAGAGAGAATCGTATTATACCTCTGATTGCCACGTTCATTTTCCTTTCCAGTGCTTTTTGCCTCCATCAAACTCACACTTGGAGCATACAATTTCCCATGAAAATTTCCTAACGGCTCAGAGATTCAAGACGCCAGACGGAACTCTTGTGCCGAGTCACCGTTATTCATCGCTTAATTTTGATGTCAAAAGATTTTTTCAAACGATCGTGGTGGGCAACGTAGGCAGGTACGAACCTGTTCATTGTCGCCTCTTCTATCAATCGATAGGCGGGCAATGAAAATAACAGTAAATACTTGAGTCTATACCTATAATTGTGCTACCTTTCTAGGCAAAATCAACTTTATCAATCCCAGGAGAAATTAAAATATGAACCCGGACAATTTCAAACAATCATTTTGCTAATTGTCAGAGAATATCTAGGTTAACAAATTCTTCAAGCTATAATAAGAGCTGGTTACTGCTGCCTCCATGTTCTGTCACAAAAAAAAGGGCCATGGAAACTCCATAGAGTAAAGTAATCCGACATTCTACTTTCCAGTTCCCAATAAAAAACTATCAACTCCGTGATACCCGAGAGCCACCAAGATATCAATCGTCATTCTCATGATCGAAGAGCGTACGCCTCTGCGCATAAGTCATAAAAGCAAGGAAAAACACCGCAATCACGCCCCTGGTAACACCCGTGAAAGCTGGGGCCCAATAAATCACATAATATAACCCATTAACCACCAGCTGTTGCAAAAAGACAAGTGCGATAACAGCCATTAAGACCATAAAAGGATGCCTCTCTGCATAACGATTGAAAAAGATGACCAGCCACAAATTGATACGTCTGTCCATTTGCTCTGTCCATTCTAAATACGGTCCGAATATGAAACCAAATACTCCTGTGATCATCCCCTTTATTTTGGAGGCATATGAATTTTACGATTGAGAACAAGTCTATCCATGGAAGTTGGAAAAGCCACCAAAGTAATCCGAAAATTGTGCCAAACCATCTAGCGACAAAGCCTTTCAGTTTGAGATAAAGATCTTTTGCGAGAGAGAAAAGTAGACATGGGCGTAGTTGTATTTGAATCGCGTAACATGTTTGATCGGCATAAGGTGTAATGATTTCTCCCTGAGTTATGGTGGCTGGAAAGATCTGGTTGTTGGGCTCAGGGTATTCGGCAGGTGAATTTTGAGAATGGAAAACATCGTCGGCAAGTATCCCGCAATTGCGTGCACTAGCGATCGTAGGAGGAAGTTCTGGCCGGTCTAACTCTTGTTCGTATGCATATATTTCCACCTCTCCATCTCAGTTTTCGATACGAAGCTCCAGCTTTAATATGGTTGAATGTTCGGTGGGATAGGCAATGATTGGGAGAGATGTGTTACTCTCTTTCGTTTGGCCCCTCAATCTTTGCTGCGCAAGCTCCGGATCTGGGACATTGATTTGCTGAAGGAGTAATTGTCTCTCCATTGGAAGGGAATTTTGTATTTCCCTTGGGGTTTCCATCTTTTGTATGTGTTGCTGGAAATGTGAAAGAAGTCGTATGAAAATTGATATTTTCTTGGTTCCGTGGAAGAATTTGCTGGGAAAAAAGAAGGGATATGCAGGCAAGAGGTGTTATTGTGATGTAAGTTTTTCAGACAAGAAGGCTCAATATTCCCGCTAGGAACAGACGACGGATTAAGGGGACCCACTAGTGAATGAGACAAGAACTTACGGTACTAGCTTCAACGTCTAGCGTAATTCACCCTAAAAGGCTGACCCATTTAGGATAGTAACCGGTTTTTAGAAGAATCAAATTTTGGGTAATACATACAAGGAGAAGGTTATGAAGAATAGATATGGAAACCACACGTATCATTATCTTTTCCCTCATTGAAAACCACTCAAGATTACTTGATTGAGAAATCGGCCCCTCTAACTCTTTCCGTTCAGAGGACTGTTCTCATCATAGACCGTACTTTCAATTTCCTCGGGATAAACGATTCCACCTTGTTGTCGGACCTGATCCATCGTCTCCATAATCACCACACTCTCCTCCCAAGTCAAAGTATCACTTTGCTTCTTTCCGTCCTTCAAACATCTGGCAGCTTCATCAGCCTCCCAATACATACCATGGCCCCATCCCATCTTGCCATCTTTGCCTTCCCTCTCTGGGTCTTGAGGAATTGGGCAATCTACTTCTTCAACTAGTCCTCTCTCTCCACCTTGCATAATAATTCTATACTTCAGCGGGCGATACAGAGGACCAATAATCTGGATCTCCCCTTTGGTACCTTGGATCCTAGCTGCTGGACCAGTGGCAGGGGAGTTTTCACCATCTGGTTGAGTTGCAACCTTGAGTGCAGTAGTCGCTACTCCCATTGTTTTATTCTTCTGGAAATGACAGATAATACTCGTGTTCTCATCGGCACCAGTGCGATACTGATCCACAGCAGCCAAAACCTTAGGTCTCTCTCTATCCTCCTCCTTCTGGCACAGGTATAGAATTTGGAATACCCATGTCAAAGAATAAATTCCCAAGTCGAGTAAAGCACCTCCAGCCAAATCCATGTTCACCATCCGATTCTTGTCACCGGCCGAACCAAGGTTGAAAGCTTCAGAATCCCCAGTCAAGTTGAAGCTGTTATCAGCGGTGACTCGCACCAAAGTTCCGATTTTTCCAGCCTTGATCAACTCCCTGACCTTAATAGAAAGAGGAAAGTAACGAGTCCATACAGCCTCCATGAGAAAAAGACCCTTCTCCTTTGCTTTCTTTATCAACAATCGTGTTTGTTCAGCGTTAACCGTAAATGCCTTCTCGCAAAGAACGTGTTTCCCAGCTTCGAGACAGAGCATGGCATTTTGGAAATGATGCGAGTGTGGTGTAGCTACGTAAATTATATCGATGTTTGGGTCTTTAACGAGCTCGTGGTAGCTTCCGTATGCTTTTGCCGAGGTCGGGGCTTTGATAGAAGTGAGGAATTCTTGAGCTCGGGATTGCGAGGAGGAGGATGCAGCTGCGACTATGGTGTGGCTTACGTCTGTTACCGAACGAGTCCGAGGGTTTGTGAGGAGGTCTTTGGCGAAGGCTAGAGGGTGTTGGTTAGTAAATATTGCATACGAGAGGTCTGAATTGGAGTTGAGAGTGTGTAGACTTGCTTGTTGCGATTCCGCCAGTGGCCAAGATGCCCCATTTCACGTTGAACGCCATTGTTGTAGATAAGAAGGCGATCAAGAGCTTTGTTGGTCAATTGAGCAATTTTCTGGTTCCAAGAATCGGTGCTGCCGTTGGATTGGGTTGAGTATTTGTAAGAGATCAATAGCTGAAGATCAACGTCATTCAAAATAAAAGGTGGGGGTAAATGGCGGGGTAGCATTTCGTATTCCGGCTAAGCTCCAGATGTGACGTTTCTTCCCCCCCTCTTCATGATAGCATTTTGATCCAATAATTTGTTTTCGTATAGTATATCCAATCAAGCAGCGGTGTGAAATCCTTCGTCTGCATGTCTTGAAAAAAATCCCAAATTTGGCTTATCTACGGAAAAATCGTTCCAGCTCCTAAAAGTTGTAAGTAACTCTTTTTGTTCCAACTTTATGGACCACGAAAGTTACTTGTAGCATAAGAGCTAGGTAGGGTAGTGTTCTAAATTCCCTCACTAAATCCAAGAAACTGAATCCAGTCGCTCATCATTCTTGATTAAAACAATAAGAGGTATTTACGTGGAGGGATTTTCATTCTCTATCACGTGCCCTTAACCCCAAAGACTTTTTTCTCGCCATTTGAAAATAGTAATACGATCCGGTCAAGGTCGACTTCTCAGAAAGGTCAACTCAGGAACATGTGTCACTCATGGAATAAGGTTATAAAAAACTATAATGAAGAACTTATGAAAGCAAGCTTTCGTTTAATCACACCAGCATAAAGTCTAACGAGTGGTAGTTCGTGGTTTCATAACCTTCTATAACCTCGGAACACTTCAGATTGAGATCCCTGGAGCTTGAAATATACCTTAGGAGCTTTCATATTGAAACCAGGTCCCCAAGGTGTTGAATATTGAGAAACTTAGAATTACGCGCAGAAGGAAAAGAAGAGGACCCGACAATCAAAAGACTTTACTGAAATTCACTGGTGGAATCCTCATATCCCTTCAGAAAACAAAAAAGAGAGGGGGAGGGTTTATCGTGCACGAAAAGGCTCTCAACTTGCTTAATAGCCGTAGATTTTCACGAATTGAGACAAAAGCGAGTAAATAGTAATATGCTTCCTTTAACTCCTGTAAAGCTCATTTGCTTCCATGCTATGTCTTTTGCCACATGCAATGTGGTATATCCCAATCCTATCCAGCTCTATGTATTCCTCAAGCACCCTAAATACCCCAAAATCCTCAAAATCAGTCCTAAATCCACCCCAAATTTCTCTGAATAAAGACAATAAAATTACATGAATAAGAAGCTATCAACCAAACAAATCAAGCAGGTGGAGACATGACTCCAGTCTTCTGCTGAGTAGTCAATTCCGGTGTGCTAGCCCCTGGGCATCCGACTCCCTTTACACCCGTGAAGCTCTGTAGCGTAATGATCATAGCTGTCGCACGAGTCTTTTGAGTATTGGCATCCTTGACTTTTGGATCGGTGTTAAATGTGATTTTTGTCCCGAGAACATTTCCTGCTGCTACGTTGTCGCTAAGCTTTTTGATAAAGTCAGCGCGAGCTGGTGGGCAGTTTTTTGGGATTGGGACGTTGTTCGCGCCAACTCCTGAGCCAGCTTTGATGCTGAAGTTTGGAACGAGAGATGGATCAATGGCAGCAGCTCGGGCTTCAATGTCGAGATCGATTGCTGTTGGAAGAGCAGTTGCACCGAGAGCGAGGAGGAAAAAGGTGGCGGTGGTGAAGAATTGCATTTTGAAGGTTGTATTGGTTTGGTAGGATGTGATAGCTTTTAAAAATGGGGTATCAAAACTTTTGGGTATCGTAGAATCGAAGTAAAGTGAAATAAGACCAGCTTCCAAAGTAGAGAAAGGATTGCAAGTTGTAAGGAGTGGAAATTGGTAGTTGGATTTGCGAATAGAAAAAGAACGGTCTCGTCAAGAGATGGGTATACGAAGAAAGAACTGTTGAGATGATGTTGAAATGATTAATTGAAAGTGCCCAATGCGGTACTCTTATACACCTTGACCATTCTGACACTCTCCCCCTTAGCCGCGTCGCCTTGACAGGAACCCATCTTTTCCCCAAGTACCGAGCAGGCCTCGTTCCAGTCTTCTGGTGTAAGGATCGGTTTGAACCAAAGACTGAGCCCTGAGCAGAGCTCTCAAAACTCTCAAACATTCTCATTCTGTGATAAGTTAATCTCATTACCTATGAAAGCTCTCATGAAGAGAGGCACTGCTCGTAGGAACAGTCTCAGAGTTTCCAGAAGACCTGGTCGCATAAGCTTTCCTCAAATTGATTCCATGATATCGAATCCCATCAAAGAATCCTACTGACCCACATTTTACCCCATACAAAACTCGATTCAACTGGCGCCACCCCCATAAGCGTTGCACCAATCAGTGCCCTCGTCACCCAGCAGTTCGGAACGTAAGCGAGCCCAACTGCAGGGGAACGGCGCCGTTCACAAACTTGAAACCATGCACGATAGGCTTGAATTGTGCAAGCCCTCGTGGTCACATCGTTTTTAAAAACGTCAAATGTTTAAGATCAGATTGCGACAGGTTGCGATAAGGACGACCTCCCGGCGATCAGACGATCAATCAAATCCCCACGAGATTTTATTATGGTGCTGTACGCCGTACAGTGTACCTTTAAACACTGCTAAGACTAAACAGAACCTAATCCACGAAGTCGATCGAATCCTTTCAGAAAATTATATGCGATAATTATTTTAGTACAAGAGTCTGAAGTATTTTTGTAGATTTTTGAGCCGCAGTCAAATCCTTCCTTAAGACCCCACTCCGGACCTTAGAAATACCGAGCATTCGACACTTGGGGAGTCCTTCCTTTCACTCCTTGACTTTGCTAGCAATTTTGGTTGTTTGAATTGCGATGTTGCCGGAACTCTTCTCCATCGGACATCTAGAACCTCCGCACGGTCAACTTCAAAACAAAGAAGTGGGTGGAAGCCCCCTCTACTCCGTAAAATTTGAACCCTCGAAGAAAATCAAGAAAATCTTCAACCCCACCAATTCGTTTCTTCGTGAACGTTGTTTCACAAACATCGCGTCTCTTGAATCAAAAGTGTGATCAGTTGAAACACCCTTCATTCATCCGATAAATCCTGGGATACAGGTTGTAAATCTCCCTCGAATTATAAGACGATAGCATGGGTATTATGGAGCATACTGTCGCCAATAAATTAACTTCGTGAACTTTATCTGCAGCAAACCTGGTTGAAGAACACAGAGTTGGTTTAATGTTCTCGTTTGTGGTAATCGCACCGAACCTTCTCGCTGTGTTGTTTGAAGTTTCCGATTATTTTGAGTTTGCCAGTGATAGGACGCTTGCGTCGCATACGTTTTAACTCGTCTGGACTTTTTCTATATATGTCAGTCTCTTCCCAAACATTTTGACAAGACCGCCATGTAATAGATGCACGGGACGGGTCTTCGAGGGGCAATTGCAGTCTGTGAAGCTGATTCGGACGGGTTACAGAAGAAAACACTGTGCTCAGAAATGAACCTGGACCGGACGATTCTCACCGAGCAATGATCTAGCCCTTTTGTTTCTCGAGAAGGATTACAATTTAATTCTTCAAACAACCCCGAGTGATATATTTTTCCTTCGTACATTTCTTAGTCAAGCAGGGGACCGAGAGCAATGACCAAATCTCTTATTTCTCTGTCCGCTTTCTCCCCCAGTGCTTTTCTCCCCACTTTCAACTCGCCCACTAGCTCTTTTTGAAGGCTCTTTTCGGATTCTTGAAGCTGGGAAGTATTAGCCCTCCCTCTAAACACGGAAAACTCCTCCGCTTACTGTTTCTGTTCCCGCATCATAGGTATCTAGTACTCTTTTTTCCTTAAGTAGTTTTCTCATTTCAGCTAATTTAAGTATCAAATCTATCTGGAAATTATTAGACCTATCATTTAAAGGAAAAAAAGGAGATACTTTTCTACTCACTGTTTGATGACGGCTCAAGAACTCCTCATTGGACCGAGCTCGATTACTGCTCCAAGCTCTTGATAGATATAAAATACCCATACCAATAATGACGCCTATGAAAATCCACCGGCCGACTGCGTGCCATGGCATAGCACAAAGCTCGGCTCCAAGGCCATGTGGAAGGTAAACCATTGGGATTGTCGTTTGAGTACAAATACCGAGTACAAATAATTTTTTTTGAGTAGATGTGTCTGGGTAAAAGTGCGTATGTGCAAGTT
This sequence comes from Hymenoscyphus salicellus, assembly GCA_001414355.1. Lineage (NCBI taxonomy): Eukaryota > Fungi > Ascomycota > Leotiomycetes > Helotiales > Helotiaceae > Hymenoscyphus > Hymenoscyphus salicellus. Next base: position 23,920 of record LLCD01000093.1, read on the forward strand.
GGTATTTGTACGTGAAAGTGTAATCATGATGCACATGTATTCCGTTGGCGTGGTCTAGTAGTTTGAACTTGTACATGTACCTAGTCTCCTGTTTTATCTGTCATAATTATTCAATACCACCATTTCTCCCAGGACGGCTTCTCAACTACTAGCTCATTAAATTCCTTCGACTTCTTTTCTTGTCTATGTTTCTGTTCGATTTCACCATCATTTTTAAAATAATTAGCTCGTATACATCCGAAATAAAGGCTTCAACTCACTGTCTGCGTCTCCGACTCATGAGAATTGCGGGCTTTAATACACTCACTTATGTAGTCTCCCCAATATGTGTCAGCTATTACTATGGCTGCGCCCATGCCCATCCCCAAGAGAATTCCAGTACCGAGAGCTGCTAATGCATTTCTCATCTCGGCTGCCTCCCGTTCAGGTGCAGTGAGACACTGTCCTTTGCAGTTTCTAGTAGTTGAATTCATTGTTCGTTTTGGTGGTTAGTAGCGATGTTCCGCAAAGTTTGTGTTTCCTGGGTGAGAATTTTGATAGCGAGATCGAGTTTGACAGGCAAAAATAAATTCCCCAATCCTAGGTGCCACTTTTTCATTTTGGGTGGGGTACATCGTTGGCGTGAATTAATAGCACTGCACTTGTAAGTTAGTCGTCTGAGATGATGGTTAGCAAATCAGCACTTGTGTTACCTTCTCTTAGCTTCCCACCTCTGCTATACAGGAATACCGGTGCTAGCTGAGATAATATGGCTAGCAAGACACAAACCATATTCGGAGACGACCGGAGCTCTAAAATGTAATGTAGAGAGTGATTTTCACCTTGAGTTTCTCAAACTGCTGGCGGTTTGGGGATAGACTAGAATAAAGGAGGATGGATATACTTCAAATAAAGTAGCAAGTATGAACCAGTGAAGTGAGCGTTTTGTGCTCATGACATGCAGCAGTAGAGCCGCCCAAGCATAATTTTCATTTCCCCCTTCTCTCGCCAACCATTAAATAAGACCCTTGAACTCCTCAACCAATCCGTTCCATTCCTCCTCCCATTCACCTCCCTCATCAACCAATCTAGCAACTCTTTCCAATCCTTGAATATCACCTGACATGTGTTCCAAATTGGTCGTTCCATCAAGAATACTAATTCCTCGTAGACCAAGAACGATCAGAGAATAAAGTGCCAAAGCCTTATCGCCATCCAGTTTCTCCGCCAATGCCTCGACGGGCTTTGATTTCATAAGTCCAGGATTTCCAGTTAGCGTCCAGAAAGATTCATACAAAATCTCATTCTTTTGACAGAAGGAGCGAAGTTGCAAATCATGTCCTGTCGCGGGATAGAAGCGGTTTTGGACAACACAAGGCGGGATGGGAGCTTTATTGTGTATGGCTATCAAAGTCTTTCCGTCTGTGTTTGAGATTCCGAGACTTCGAATCTTGGTGGGGACATAGGATGCCAGGAGGGTAAAAGCTTCGATGTTAAGTTCAAGAGATGAGAGTGGAGAATGAAGCAGCAACGTGTCAATATAAGGTTCCTCTCCTGATGAAAATGTGAAGTTCTTGAGTGATGCCTTGATGGAATCCGTGATTTGGGTCTCGAGGGGGGCAGAAGCATCGTATGGCATATTTTGTGGGTCTTGGCCTGAAGGTGGGGTATATTTTGTTTGAATCTATTTATTTCTTGTCAGAATAGGTTCATGCTCAAAGTGAGGAGAGCGTACATGTAATTTCTTCCGCGTGACAATTCCTTCGTCGATTGCTCGCTTTATTCCTTCGCATACCAAATCCTCTCGATAATGGCGGGGTTGCGCAGCGGTATCGATCGCTCGAAATCCAGCTTTAATTGCCTCATATACCAATCCTGCTGTACGTTCCTTCTTCCACGCGGTGCCATATATGAGTTTAGGTATGTTGACCTCAGGGTTTGCTTTGGGAGAGAATGGCATGAGAAGAGTCGATTTTGAGATTGAAGAAGACATGTCTCTGGCCCTGGTTACCGGAATGATTGTTCTTTGCAATTGAGGAAATCGGAAGGCTAGAATCATGGGGACCGGCTTTTATGGCATTCAAAGTGTTGATTGGTAGAATAAAGTTATTATATGGTCAATGGTTTTCTTTGTATCGAGCTTGGTGAAACGTCATGACGTTTCGGAGATAATCCGAGCACGATAAGTCCGACATGCCAAAGCGGAAGGCGACTCGATTGAACACTGTGATTGAGGAGTTATAACAATAGCTGCCACCAGCATCTAATACCTCCCTCTGGTTGTTGCTCGATGGAAGTACTCGTAATAGGTGCTCTCAAAAGATCCAATCACTTTAGGATTATATAAGCAGCGAGTAAGCTATCCTTCTTCGAGTAAGCTAGAGGCTGATCATCATCGGGAGCCCACGCGCCTCGGTATCAGAAGTAGAATCAGTCTCTTTGGGAGCCTCGATGCAACACCGAACGAAACCTTGAGCATCAGGTAAAATCATGTATATATATGTGTCAAGCTGAAATGTCAACTCCAACAAACTCAAACTGCAATCATGACCCACCATCTAATTCTCGGTGCCTCTCGCCGTACAGGCAAATACAGTGTGCGATAGGTATGCTCTTGAGCAAGGTATGGGAGCCCTTGCCACCCCCAAAATAACTCGGGCTAATCCCAATATTCATGTTACAAAGTCACACCCATTATCCAAAATGCTTCCTCCCTACAACAACATGAAAACTGGGATATTTTTGAAGGCGCTTTTTCTAGTCCCGAGGATGTGGAAATCGCTGTGGAGCCTTTCGATGGAATCACCGTTTTTTTGAACCCCAGTCGGACTTCAGATAACCCTTGGGCAAAAATGGCGTTTCCACCTCGTTTTCTCACAGATGCAGTAAAATATGTTGTTGGCACTGTTCAGAAAACACACCAGGGTGAGCCCTTGAAGTTGGTAGTGATGAGTGCTGTTGGTGTTGGAGAAAGTTGGAACGTGGCAGGCTGGCTGATGCGCTTTTTGATTTCTCACAGTAACCTTAACGCATCGTATGAAGATCACAATGCTCTGGATTCGGACATTGCAGGAATTCCTGGCGATAAGGCCAATTGGACGATGGTTCACGCGGTGATGTTGAAAGAAGATGGACGGAATCCTGTCAAGGTGTTTGGGGGGCATGAATCGAAGACGGGGTCTAGCATCACGAGACAAAGTTGCGCAGAGTGGATCGTTGGTCTCGCTTCTAGTTTTGAAAACGCTGAGTATAACGATAAAGCTCCGATCGTGTCAACTTAAAACCGACGCTTCCAGTAAAAGCTAGGTATATTTTTCACGTTATTGGAGACAACTACTTAATTTTGATTTCTCTAAGCCAACTGAACTTATTGTTCAAGGTTGTTTAGGAACAGTGTATTAAATGAGTAGAGTAGACTGCTACTCTACTCTACTCAAGGGATTTTGAGTACTATTTTACTCTACTCAGCACTACTCGAGCACTACTCGAGTAGTGCGGACCGAATCGGACTGATGCTCCGGATGCTTCGGACCTAATATCGATGTACCTAAGTAGTGATTAATTATTATTTTACCTTAGAAAATAGTGTGTCACTTGAGAGAAAAAACGAAAAAAGCAACTACGTAACCTTTTTAGTAAGGAGGTCCCTATTACTATTGAAATACTAGGTTTTTCGGCTTGTATCTATATATTATTTCTATTTATAAAATACTCGAGTACTACTCGAGTAGTTGAGTAGTTTGTTAATATACTGTTTAGGAAGTTGGATTCTTGATTTCCCTTCCTCTGGAACAATAACTGCAACTGTTTCTAATTTACTTGAGCGATGATAAAGGGTGTGTTCTGAGAAATTTACATCTCTGTTACAACTGGGTGAGTGACTGTAGGAGAACAATTGGAGTTTGTAGTAGTAAATGGAAAAATGCAAATAAACAAGCTTTGAATCGGGTATATCACAATGGACAATAATATTTCGAGTGTCTGTACTCTCACTCGAAGAAAAAACAGGATTATATTGGCTGCAAGGGAGTTGTGATTAAACTATTGCTTTCTTATGAAATTTATGACAATAATAATTCAGTAGAGTTCCAATTTACGTAATCGATTCTACATGCTTCTTTCTCGCCCCTTTATTCAGCTTAATATGTACAGTACATGCTCATCGAGAACAAATTTATTGTGCACTTTAATAAGCTAATTATGCAGTCTTGCTTTAATGCAATACAATTAATAAGCTATCAATTACTGTTCCTCGACTTCCCTAACATGCAGGATATCGATGGAAACTGCCTCGCGAGGGAAATCAAAAGTGGCAGTAAATAGGTTCGTACATGACTACTGTTGATAGGTACGGTGTTATCTGTTATATCAAGCTACTTAAGAGATATTGGTATGCCCGTCGTGCATGCCGACAGGAAGAGTTTTTTGCGGTAAATGGATGCGGCAATGGTTATTGTAAAGTTGTATATATATGTGCCTTCTGCTCTTGTAGAGCAGTGCAAGGAATTCAAGTCTTTTATTCTTGCTCTTTTGAAGTCCATCATTTCAACAACTACCTAGCTCGATGTTCCATCATTGTAGAATAATTAGAAAGGGAAGAAGCGGAACGAGAAAAGCAAGAGGCCGAACAACAGTGAATCAAGAGATACAACTCTCTTTCACAGGACGGAAGAACCCAATATGATGAAGAAGCGCGCATAAACGCTGAACGAGAACAAAACTATCGAGAAGCTGACCGGGTGAGAGACGAACATTACTTGATGATAGAACTGACGGGAATACACGACGCTCATGCACAAGTTCTAATGAATCGAATGGAGGAACAAATTAGAGACTTGGTAGTTCCTGTGCAATATCAACAACATTTAGTGGAGTATGAGAGGAGAAGACGAGAATAAAGATAATAGTAGCCAACGATTCGTTTGTTACAAGGGTTAGTTGTGAGTATAAGCGAAGCGAGTAAAACAGGTATTTCAACTATAGTGATCACTTAAAAGGTACTTCGGGCAGTAAATGCTCGCATGGTATGTAGCTATTTTAATGAAGGTCAATTTGATAAGTGCTCGGGTTTTTTATATGAAAAGCATTAGCAGTGACATCTAAACAGAGCCCTTACCCACCTCGAAAGTATAGTAAGTCCAATGTAAATGTATAGTACATAGGGTTATTCCATATGTAATAACTTGGAGCATTCTAAGAAATTAGAATAATAAGAGCTAACTACTATACTAGCATTATTATCCGAACATCTATCGTCTCTCTTGGATTACACAAAATATATTGTTTGAGAGGCGTTGAAAGTAATAGTGTTCTCCTTTCCCCTTATTACTTTAAAAAGCTATAGGTTAAAATCTAGTTAAGTGAGAAAGAAAGGGGTCTCGTAATAGACCTTAAAGCAGCAGCAAACAATTAAGTGCGATATATTCAAACCCGTTTGTCCTTTGATGGTTCTAGAACACAAAAGCAAATAGCCCTAAGTTCTTCTTAGTCTTTAGGCATATTTACCTGAACCACCCTATAAAGCTAGAACAACGAGAGCTAAACAGGCAGGTAATTCATGTACTACATCCTGCAATGTTACTGCGAGAGGATTGCACAGAGCAATGCCAAAACTCAGTTGTTCTGTACATCTCGTTGAACACATATCTTCCAATAG
>LLCD01000094.1:0-29467 GCA_001414355.1 Hymenoscyphus salicellus
CGCCATTAGAGTCATTACGCCACGACTTACGTTACCTCATCATAACACCAGCCCAAGCTCTATTGCAGCGGCAGCCACGCTGTCAACAACACCCACCACTCCTAGCTCAAGAAAGGAACACTTCCCTTTAATTCGTAGCATAACGTGAGGAGAGAGGCCAATAATCCATAAGACTCAAGAGACAGTTGAGAAACATAGCGTTCATAAGACTACATTGGCAAAGGAAAGAATGCCATTGGAGTAAGACGACAATACTGTGAATTTAGAGGGTGTTTGGGAGGGGATACAGGAGGATGCTAGGTTGATGCCTAGATGTGAGATAGACGAGACGATGTCGGATTCGGGGATGGATTTGAGAAGTAAAGGGATGGAGAGGGAGGAATATTGGGAGGAGTATTGGAACTTTGTTTATAACTGGGGGAGGAGATAGCGAGTTTGCTGGTATGCGTGGGAGTGAGAGGAGGCTTCCGTTGAGTAGTAAAGGGGGATATGGACCGTTGGCTTTAGATACAAAAGGGCAGTGGTTGGGTTCAGGTACAAGAGACAAACCGCCGCCACTGGATCGACAGAGATCGAAGTCCATTGGCGCCCTACCGAGGATTCAGATTAACGAAGACGAGACCCCGCTTTTCACCATGTCCCCAACTCAATTCTCACTCGAAGTTCCACTTCAATTCAAAATATAGATTCTCTGTCTTGGCCTCCACTTGGAAAGAGTTCAATGTGCGAAAGATCCCAGACATGTCCACAGAATAAGCCGAATAAACTATCTTCGCAATTGCTGGCAGTGATAATCTTGAGAGAATCTTGAGAGAATCTCGTACACCAACTCCAATTCCCTCACCATTCTCGCTTAGTTCTCCCAAGTCGAACAAAACTAAGTCTACCTCTGATAGCCTAGAACGATCAGAGACACAGCCCTTCACGGCATATGAAAAGGAGGTTGGTCCCTCGAAAGAAGAAAGCTCTAAGGGAATAAACATCGACCTAGAAAAACCAGACCCCTTTGAGAGTATCAAGCCATCAAGAACCTCGAGCATATACTCCCGAAAACGAGGAAGGCCAGCTCTCAGTCACCGAACAAGCAGTTTCCTCAAACCAAAAACAAACGTAAGATACTGATCTCAATTGGTAATTCCAAACAGATAATTGACAACCCACATAGGCAGAAGATGAATCATTCTGTATCCACGGAAAGGTAAGCTAAACATCTCCCTAAGTAAACACACAAGAAACTAACAAGGAAAAGACACTAGAACAGACAAACAACATAACCGACTTCCTAGCCTCCCTAGATGAATTCATCCTATGGGAAAAACGCGAATGCTCCGGCTTGCTAGGTACCGGTTCCGGCTCAGGATTCCTCTTCAACCTAGCCTTCGCATCCTCAGTTATACAAGAAGACCCTTCCTCCTTCCCCTCCAACGATAAACAACAAAGTGAAGAAAAGGGTTTCATATTCCGTGGTATAGCAAAGGACGAATTTGCAAGATTATACAACGCCACAGAAAGATTCATAAAAGTATCCGTCGAAGATGAAGGACGGGAATTTGATATCTCCGAACTAGCCTGTTTACAAAAAGAAGTTTTGGGTTGTCTAGACGAGGTATATGACCCGGAGATGGTTGATCAAATGCCGAGGAATGAGTTACATCTTTTGGTGCCGAGGATTTTGGATATTTTTGCGAGGGAGGCTGCGAGGAAAAAGGAAGAGGAAGAGGCTCTGAAGGAGTTGGTTTTAAGTATGGCTCCTGTGGAGAAGAGGGAAGTAGCGAGATTGGCGAATTTTGTGAAGCAGGAGTTTTTGTTAATAGGGGTGGTGATTTTCATACTGTCGGTATATTCAAGAGTGAAAAGCTTAGGCTTACTCAGAGGTAACGTGACCTCGCTTAAGCACTATAAGTAAACCCATCGTAGCTAGATTTACTCGGTATGTACGAACGATAATACACTCTTTTTGCATCACGCTGTTGACTACCAAGTCATACTAACACATCCCTATTAATTTTCAATACTTTCTGTATTTGAAGAAGCTAGGGGAATTTGGTATCTTCTAGAGTGACTTAATTGATATATTTTGCAAGCCATATGGTGGAGCAATCAAGTACCGAGAGAAGTGATGCATGTAACCTGCTCATATCTGAGTCACGCAGTCATCCGTTCGGTATGACGAGAAAACTCATGAACCGTTACTCGTTAGTATTATTTGAAGGAAAACTAGGAGAATCTGAAATGCTTGATAGTAAAGATCGTACACAATAGTTTTATAATGTCGGAGATCGACTCAAGTAATGAGAAATGAGGTGCTCACCGAGTAGTACTCACTTCACTTACTTAAAGTTGAATACCACTTCGTCCCTTCTTTCATTGTTAGTCACCGGCGAGTGAGTCACTTGACCACTCGCTTAGGTCCTACTAACGTGTTCCGTTCTGTATAAATATGGGGCTCGTAGGGCTTAACCCTAGGTACATAGAAGTGAATGGCGGCACTGGAAGATGATGCCTGAAACTTGGTGAATGAGAATAGAAACGAGTAATAATAATGAACGGAATTGAAAATATCTCTTTTGTCCCAGATTATCTGGATGACACTGAGAAATTGATGATGAAATGTGAAGCTCACTGGAGTTGTAGAAATATGGGGGACAGATCTGAACGGAACAAAACCCCGGCATATTTCCGGACCACTTTACACGATACCTCACCACGCGCCTCAAGTCGCGTCTCCTCTCAAGAACCTCAACACCAATGTAACAACAAAACTCCCCCAAAATACCACTACAGCTCAATCAAAAAAATGGGTAAACCAAAAGCCACTCCCAGTAAACCCACCAAGCAATCCTCAATCGCAAGCTTCTTCACCCAAAAGACAGTAAACGGTCTATCACAAGCCTCTCAACCACAAACAGCCTCACGAAGAGAGCCCAGCCCAAACCTATACGATGCCGAAAGCGATGTCGAACCAGATGCAGCTCTGCGATCTATAACGAATGGAGCTTCGAAGAGACCGCAGGTTGATAATGCAGAGGAGAGAACGAGCAAGCGATCGAAAGGCGATGAGGATGGATGTGCTAGTTCTTTTTTCCCGACTACGAATGCGCGCAAAGCCACAACTTCCAAATCCAAGCCCTCTCAGCGAACGGAAAGATATCTGTACACTGGGTCAAGTCAATCTGCTGCCGTTGAGGCAATGCCCGAGGAGGAAGCAGATAATGACGCAACCAAGGCGAGAAAGGAGGAATTACACAGGCAGTTTGTCAAGAAGCTGGGCCACCCGGACAGCATAGCACGAATTAGACGGAGAAACTTTGATATCAGCGAAGAGGCAGAAGGTCTGGGAAATGAAGAAGGGGAGGATGAGGAAGAAGATGCGCTGGCCCCGAAAACAAAGAGAAAAGGGGCAAAGACTGGAAAGTTAACTCCCCTCGAGTTACAGGTCCTAGATATCAAGAGAAAGCATATGGATACAATCTTGATTGTGGAGGTCGGATATAAGTTCAAATTCTTTGGAGAAGATGCGAGAACTGCGGCAAAGGAATTGAGTATTATGTGTATACCGGGAAAATATAGGTATGATGAGCGTAGGTTATCCAAATTATTTATCAGCCACATTATACTGATAGAGACTATAGATCATTCAGAAGCACATTTAGATCGCTTTGCTTCAGCAAGCTTCCCAACACATCGACTGCGAGTACACGCTAAAAGACTAGTTGAAGCTGGACATAAGATTGGAGTCGTGCGGCAAACCGAAACCGCTGCTCTAAAGAAAGCAGGAGACAACAGAAATGCCCCTTTTGTACGAGAGTTAACGAATGTCTGGACGAAAGGAACCTATATTGACGACATCGAAGGATTGGATCAAGCGACTGATACTTCATCGGGTGGTGCTCCTGCAACTGGATACTTACTCTGTATCACGGAATCGAAAGCCAAAGGATGGGGAACTGACGAAAAAGTGGATGTTGGAATATTGGCAGTTCAACCTGCAACTGGAGACATCATTTATGACACCTTCGAGGATGGATTCATGAGGAGTGAAATCGAAACAAGATTGCTTCATATTGCACCATGCGAGTTTTTGATTGTTGGAGATCTCACCAAAGCTTCAGACAAGCTCATAAGACACCTTTCAGGTTCCAGTACAAATGCATCCGGCGACAGAGTACGACTTGAGCATATGGAAAAGAAGAAGACCATGGCAGCCGAAGCTTCTTCCCACGTCACCCAATTTTACGCAGACAAACTGAAGAGCAGCCGAAGCTCCGGGAACGAAAGTGAACAGAATTTACTGGAAAAGGTCTTGAAACTCCCAGAGGAAGTCACCATCTGTCTATCAGCTATGATAACCCACATGACTGAGTACGGACTAGAGCATGTATTCGATTTGACAAAGTACTTTCAGTCTTTCAGCGCTCGATCACAAATGATCCTGAACGGCAATACCCTTAACAGTCTTGAAATCTATCACAACCAGACGGATTTTACCCAAAAAGGAAGTTTGTTCTGGACAATAGACAAGACATACACACGCTTTGGTCAGCGGCTTCTTCGAAAATGGGTCGGTCGCCCTCTACTCGATAAAGAGAGACTTGAGGAAAGAGTCGCCGCGGTGGAGGAGCTGAAAGATGCACACCAAACGCCGAAGGTTGACAAAATCCGCTCTCTATTGCGAGGAACAAAGTCCGACCTCGAACGAAGTCTCATCAGAATATACTACGGAAAATGCACCCGCCCCGAACTTCTAACCTCCCTCCAAACCCTCCAAAGAATCTCCAACGAATACGTCCACATCAAAACCCCTTCCGACGCAGGCTTCAAATCTCCCCTCCTCAACGAAGCAATCGCCTCCCTCCCAACCATAAACGAAACCGTAATATCTATCCTCGAAAAACTCAACGTAGAAGCCGCTCGTACCGGCGACAAATACGCCTTCTTCCGCGAAGAATTCGAGACCGAGGATATCGGGGATCACAAAATGGGCATCGCAGCCGTAGAACAGGATCTCTCAGATCACCTCAAGGTCGCCGCCGAGAAACTCGGTAAAAACAAAGTAACCTATATCAGCGTTTCGGGAATCGAATATCTCATCGAAGTCCCCAACACAGACCTAAAACACGTTCCTGCCTCGTGGGCAAAAATCTCCGGCACAAAAAAGGCCTCCCGCTTCCACACTCCAGAAGTAATCCGTATGCTCCGCGAGCGAGATCAACACAAGGAATCCCTATCCGCAGCTTGTGATTCCGCCTTCTCTGCTTTGTTGACGGAGGTTAGTGGTCATTACGCTTTGTTAAGAGATACGGTTTCTTCTCTTTCGAATTTAGATGCTCTGCTTTCGCTTGCTACTATTGCTTTACTACCGGGATATTGCAAACCTACTTTCTCCGATACTCCCGGCATTGATGTAGTAGGAGGTAGACATCCTATGATTGAACAGCTTTTGCCTTCGACTTATATACCCAATGATACGACCTTATCTACGGCCGAAAACTCGACCCGCGCTCTACTCATTACCGGACCGTAAGTAACCTCCTCTCTCTACCCTGTTTCTCTCAGTCCCATCACACACTCTCTCGCCCCCATTTTCCTAACCTGAAAAACCACCCACTAACTTCCCCCCCCCAACAGTAACATGGGTGGAAAATCCTCCTACGTCCGCTCCCTAGCCCTCATAACCCTCCTCGCCCAAATCGGCTCTCACGTCCCCGCAACCTCCGCACACCTAGGCCTCCTAGATGGAATCTACACCCGCAGTAAGTCCTCTTTTCCCCTTTCCCCTTTCCTACTTTCTATCCCATCATCCCCCTCCCTCCTTCTCCCCTCACTCCACATACCTCACCCCCACCTCCCAATTCAACAATACTAATGCCCCCCAGTGGGCGCATTCGACTCCCTCTTCACAAACCAATCAACCTTCATGGTCGAGCTCTCCGAAACCGCCACAATCCTCAAATCCGCAACCCCCCGCTCCCTAGTAATCCTCGACGAACTAGGGCGCGGAACAAGTACCCATGACGGTGTCGCCATAGCCGGTTCAGTACTCGATTGGGTAGTGAGAGAAACTCGCTGTTTATGTCTATTCATCACTCATTACCAGACGCTCGCCAGTTTGGCAGAGGGCTTCGAGGAGGGCAAGGAGTTGAGGAATGTGCATATGAAGTTTAATGCCGAGAAGAGTGAGGAGGATGGCGCGGAGGAGATTACATTCTTGTACGAGGTTGGTGAGGGCGTTGCTCATAGGTCTTACGGCATGAATGTTGCAAGGCTGGCGAACATCCCAAAGGCCGTACTGGGTACTGCTACGCTAAAGTCACACGAGCTGGAGATGAGTGTCAAGCAAAAAAAGCTGGCGGGTCTCTCGAGATTAATGGGCGACACAATTGCAATTGAGGAAGGCAAATTGGATCAATTCGACCAGTTGGTCCTTGGAATTGAGCAACTATAATTTTTTGTAATACAATGAATGCTCGATAGCAATAATAAGCATATGGCCCCCCTGTCCTTCCTTCATAGACGCACCCCTGAGTAATGACCTTTTTTGGTGAGAAATCCCGAACGAATACGGTTGAAAACAAAAACAATGGTATAGCAAATGCAAGCAATAAAATGATAAAACGCCCCTGCATGCCCTTCCTTCCCAAATAACAAAGAGCGAGAGAGGCGCCTTGAACGTCGATGGTCTGTACCCGTAACTCTCGATATACTCACATTTCGAAACTCAAACCATGGTTGGAAGCCTCACCGGTGGTGGTGGTGCTTGTTGCCATTGAATTAAGTGGGTGAGAAAGCGTGGAACGGGTCATGGATGTAACTGGTCTGAAATCTCCGTTGAAATTGGAAGCGTATCCAGAAGCTTTCATGGTTTCGTTGAAGTCGTTGGTATGGTTGTACGTAAAAGGACGCGCATAATCTTGGCTGAACAGCGGATTTGCTGGATTGTGGAAAGTATCAAAGAACATATGAGGATAAGAAGATGGAAACATGGCCTGTGTGGGTGCGTTTGGACGCCGATGGTGGAAGTTGGACTGTGGGTGCATCTCTGGTGGAGTTCGTCTGATTTCTGGTCTGATATTTTCCTTGCCAGAAACTACTGGACGACTTGGTGCAGGCTTGGGAACAGGCGTTGGTGAAATATGAGAGGTAGAAGATGAATTACCCGCAAATTGAGGCAAGCTGTGGTTGTTTGGGAGATCGAATCGGTGGTCCTCCAAGGAACTTTCTGTGTATCCTTTAAAGGAAGGTGGTATTAGCGATTGTGAAGAGGAAGTCTCGGAGAAAGGCTGTACCTGGACTATCCCCGGGTGCATCTTGAAAGATCTCAAATGGCTTCTTTCTGCTATTTCCCATAGTGCCCATGGTCAGTCTGAATTCCTCATCTTCTTCGCGAGTTGGTACAAAGTTTTGATGCATAGTCGCCGTAGCTAAGGGATTGAGGGTTGGGATTGGCTTCAGAAAGAGTCCGTGGTTGCTCGTGACTTGTGTCGATGGGTTTGCATGCATCGATGGCATCGCAGGGGCTAGCTTTTCTGGACTTCCATTTGCACGCGCTTTTGCTCTACGGGGTGCTGGAGCCCTCAATCGAGGAGCGTTGGTGCTGACATTTGACATGGCTGACTTTCGGACTTTGCGCTTCTTTGGAGTTGGTCCCTTGGGTAGCTCCTAGGGAGGTCAGCGGCCGAATTGAAAGACTTTCCAAGGCAAAACAAGAATGAACTGGATAACATGACCAGTCGGACATTTCTAATAAAACTTTCAAATGGAGAGAAAGGGAGTTGAGCTGGGTAGAGAGCTGCCAATGTGGAAAATGCACTCACAAGATCCTCGTTATCCGAAAGTGGGCCAAAGATATCCCTCGACTCCCTAACCTCACCATTTGCATAATAGCTGACCTGAAGTGGTACAACCTCCTCTGAGATCGCCATTAGATTCTTCAAGACTTTGACTTCCTTCTTTTGGTTTCTTCTTTTCTTCTGTTCGGGGGTAGCAGAGTCGAAAAGATCCATACCTGGCCAGAAAACACCCTTAAGCTTAATCGCGCTATCGACCGGAGGATCCGCGGTCTTTCCCTCCTCAATATCTTCCTCCTCAAGCTTTTCTGGGGTGACAAGAATGCTGGACATATTAGTTACGTTTTACAGAGGAAGAGTTGCGAGGTACCTAGGATCCACCGCTTCCTCATCAGACGGGGTCTTTCTCTTTCTGTTTGAACGACGAGTAGCAACAACTGGTGTCTCAAAGATTGAATCCGTTGCCCAATCATCTGCTGTTGGTGTTGAAGCTCTGCCTCCGCTACGAGTTGTTGGCCAGAGGCTCATGCGAGGAACTGGTGCACGGTAAACAGGTGTTTGGTCAAGGATAGAGTCTTCCGCAAACTCCTCCTCTTTCTTCTTTTGTGTCAACACTTGGTTAGCAAAACCCACGTGTCGTTTCTAATCTGGGAGAAGAAGACTTACAGGATGTCCGCCGACGACTGGAAGACTGCTCGCAAGCTTGTTCTTTCTATCCTTTGCTGCTCTCTTGTGCTCCTTGATAGCCATACGCTCAGAGAGAAGGGAGTCAAGATTGTTATTGCGATACCAATGATCAAAGTTGTCCAATTGATCCTTGGCCTCCGGCTCCGACTGAGAGAGAATCTGGAGTTTGAATCGGTTGGACAAATGGGATTTCGAAGCAATGTGTGTGAGGAGGTGAGAGGTATCGGAGAATTGAGGACTCTTTGGGCAGAGGCTGCAGACCAAAGGGATGGTACTCATCGGCTTGGATGGCTTCGCCTTTGCCTTGGGTCTTGGTCGGGCCGGCATTGGAGCTGGTTCAATCTTGATTTCGGTATCAACATCTCCGGTGCTGGAATCCATTGTGTCTTGCTTCCGTTGGTAGGATGTGGAGATGGGACTCGTTGTTTATATGGTTGGAAGATAAAGGGAAGGCGAGGTAATAGACTTTTATGCCGAAGTAATCTGTAAAAACAGTGTTAAAAAGAGACTGATCTCAGGTTCAAGAGGGTACAATTCAAGACGGGAGGTAGATAAGGGCGGGTTGAGATGTCTGCAAGCTGCGCAAGCAATTTTTTTCTCAAGCGCTGTGGAATTGGCAGATTAAAAGCCATGCCTTGAACAGACTTGTAAAAAGATTGGAATAGGCTGCTGGACCAATGTATTGGGGCATTTGGCATGTGGGAATGACATACCGGGAGGAATTTATATATGTGTTGTTTTGAAGAATGCCTCTGGGGTGTCGATGTGATAATTGGCGTTTGTGTTCAGGCTGGATCGGTCGTGGAGGGTACTTCTCTTCGCTGCTGCTGGCTCAAGGGGAGGCTTGTGTCGTGGTTACTTCTCGAGAGGTACGAAGCATCCCGCTCTGCTGAAACAGCTGCAAGGTGATCAGCCTGTGTCTTCATCGCCCCTTCTCCAGAGAAGAGGCAGCAAAGGGATCGTGAGGAGGAGCAACTTACTTCAAGGTGCCAAAGTCGACCTGCAATGAGCACAACCAAGGATGGGTGAGCAGAGCAAAGCACGGTGATCCAAGGAGGTTTCTGGTGGTGATATCGAGACCGAGATCGAGATTAACCATACGCTTGGAGAAACCAGGCACACAAGAGCTCAGAATCTGGTAGCGTGTGAGGCTCGTTGTGGAAGGAAAAGTTGGAGGAAGGAGAGGTTGAAGAGGTTGAAGGGAAGGAGCTTTTGAAGAAGAGGGGAGAGAAATAGAGGTCATGTGGTGAAAGTCGCGCTAAACATCAGGGTAGTCAGGTACCACTTGAGCTGTCGTCGAAAATGGCAGGAACGAGGGAGAAGTGAGGGCGTTGGGGCGTTGAGTTGGAGTTGAGGAAGGAACGATGGGAAGTGCCTTCCACGTTGGAACGCGTCAATGTAGGAAAATGACCAATTGGCTTTTGGGTAGCGTTCGAGGTTGAATTCCTCAATTGGAGAAGAAAAGTTGACTCTCGAATTACGCGTAGGTATGGAAGGATTGTATTGATCCCAACTTGCAGCTGCCGACGGGAAACTGAAGATATCATCACGTGCTTAGCCTCGGCCGCAAAACAACCTGAACTTGGATTGAAAGACCACCAGGACACTCTGTCCGGTTGAAGGAGAAAACAAAAGATTCATAAAGTACAATAAATGCACACAAAGACTTTGAAGGAATTTTCGATTCCTAATTCAATTTTTCTAGCAAGGCTGAGTGAGTCTTGACGCTGCCCATCAAAGCCTGATTTTTTTTTTGAAAATAGGTGATGACTATAAACAATAAAAGTGTCTCACCAGTCTTTGGAAAAACAAGGTATTGAAAGACTCTGCTTTTCCTCATACTGATGAGTAGTTTTTCTCTGCTCCTGCCTTGTATCCTCCAACCACAGAATGTTTTAGGTAGTAGGGTATTAGATCGCAAGAGTTGTGCCTAAAGACATTAGGTAGCGTTAAGCAACCCCTTTGATTGTTCTCAACTCAGAGCTACAGTCCAGTCTAGTTTTTACATTTAAGTCCAAAGAACAAGTTTAGGATAACCAAGTAGTTTTAACTTCTTGATTTTCTCAGTCTTGTTCATATCTTTATAAGTGCGACTAGCTGGAGTTTAGTCAACCAGGTGCCTTGACCTGTCTAGGGGCTTTATATGAAATTATAGCGGAGTTTACAAGATTAACGATATCGATGAAGAATCTTACTGTTATACGGATGAAACGATGGATTTAAAAGGCATCATAATTCATTACATGCTATCGCTTAGCCAAGCACTCGCTCGATGACACTCTTTGGCATACAGCTAGATTCGTCAGTATGTAAGTAAATGGCGACAGACAAGGAGATGACCTACTAAACAGCATCAACTTCTTCCAGCCCAGGATAACCGAGCAAGGAGAGACCAGCAACCCCAAACACTGTATGGAATACATCAACCATATCACCAGGGCGATCCGCAATGCCACCCATTTCTGGATCCTGAGGGTCCTCGTCAGCAGTTGCAATGCCCTGGATATCTCCAATACAAACCTGACACCTCAATATGAATTCTGTGAGCTTTGGACCATTAATCCAGTGTAGCTTCCCAATCATAGTCAGACTACTGGCAACCCACCAACTGTAGCAGACATCCTCCAGTTTCTCAGGGCGGCCATTCAGCCCTCCTGCTGGAACCTGTCTCTCGCTCAGCCACCTACCAAGCTTATCACTGTTCACCACATCAATTCGTTTCGCAATGCTTAATGCTCCGAGGCACGCAAAGATCTGGCCAGAGTGGGATTCGGCTCCTGGACTTGAGCCATATCCACCATCAAAGTTGGCACATGATATGATATAATCCACCGCGCGATTAACATCAACCAAGTCCAACATCTTTAGCAGAGACAACCCATTCAGTGATGCATATAGAAATCTTGTGTCTTCCTCTCCCCATTCATCACCGGCAAATGTTCCAGTCTTTCGATTTTGGAGGTTCGCGATCCCTATTTGAGAAGCAGTCAGTATGCGCCTGGCATAAAAACAGGCAGAAAGGTTACCAACATTTACCAACTGCTAGTTTTCCACCTCCTTCTCCCTTCCCTCTTGATTCCAATTCCTCGAAGCCATCAACCATGGCAAGTGTCTGCACCGCACTACACGTATATAGAAGATGGGCATCATGTCCAGGCGCCGCCCCAAAACCTCCATTCTCGCTCTGGCAGCTCAACACAAAGTCGATCGTCTCGTGTCGAGGAAGGGCACCGGAGCGTCCGAGTAGATGAAGAGCAGTAAGTCCCCAGTAGAGACCATTTAGTCGAAGGTGCTCTGTGAGCCAGTACTCGAGCTCATCCCTGCGCTGAAGTATTTCAGTGGTGGTGGGGTAAAATCCGGAGCTTGGAGGGTCATACCGAATCGAGGCTTTGGATGTAGTTTACATGCGGTTCGATGGCAAGCTGTAGTTCTTCTGGTAGGGCCTTTTGACCGGCGCGACCGGGGCCAGATACTAAAGACATGTTTGGGAGATGGTTACAGAGTGGGCGATGTATGTTAACTGTCAGTGTACAGTGGCTGTAGCCTTCTGCGCCGGAGGACGTTGGCTCAGGGTTGGTGTCGTGCGAAGGACCCGCTATGGGACAAACAGCTTTAGCCAACCAAAGTGGTTAGCAGAGCTGTCAACCACTTTCACCTTGCCAAACTTCTATCAAAAATGAAATACTTGTATATAACTTCAGTTTCCTTCTTTTTCTCATACCAAATGAATAGTCTCATTACCGGCACGAAAACAGTATCAATTGCTTCCGCCGATTTCTCCGGGCGGGAATTCGGAGCCTGAATCGTGCCGAGTGGGCGTGTCTTGGTCAGCTTCAAGTCCATCCTGTACGAGTCTGTCTTTCTCTTTTATCTCCGTGTCATCTCATCTCATCTTCATCTTTTGCATTTCATCTTTCTCCAAAAACTCCAAAGCGCTCTTTGTTTTTTCTCTCACAATCATTCAGAACCACATTTGGTCGTTCCTGAGTGCTGGCCCTCCCGTCAAAATGAACCCCTCCGCGAAGACCAAGTCTCGTGGCAAGAAGGCCTTCACATCAATCCTAAAAGTCCAAAAAGTTCGAAGATCCAGTACTGCTTCATCAGACGTAATACCATTTATCCCCCGCACAACCCAGGAACGGCTCGACTCTTCCTCTTCAAAAACTATTCTCTACCTTGCCTATGGTTCCAATCTCTCAGCCGAGACGTTTAAAGGCACGCGAGGCATCAAACCAATATCCTCGGTCAATGTACAAGTTCCCACTCTCTCATTGACATTCGACCTTTCTGGTATTCCATATTTGGAACCATGTTTTGCAAACACCAAAATTCGGGATCCCGCCAATGATCCTCCTAAGAAAGATGACTATCGCAAAGACCGTTGGCATAAGGGTCTCATCGGTGTTGTTTATGAAGTTACCCCTGAGGACTACAGAACCATCATTGCTACGGAGGGCGGAGGAGCAAGTTATCAAGATATTATCGTACCATGCTATGCTCTCCCATCCGGGTGCAAGACTGTAAACCCTGAGCCAAAAGGTTCAGCATTCGAAGCACATACTCTTTTTCAACCGCGAGAAGAACCAGATGACGACGAGAAGGCCTCTGCAAAGCTGCACTCACAACCAGTCCGACAAGCATCTCCATCCGTCCAGCGACCAGACCCATCTTATGCCCAACCCTCAGCACGATATTTAAAACTTCTCACCGATGGAGCAGAAGAGCATTGCTTGCCATCTGAATACATCGCCTATCTCTACAACATCAGACCTTACACCATCACGACCAAAAGACAACGATTGGGCCAGGTGCTATTTCTAGCAACTTGGTTTCCATTGATAATCGCCATAGTTAGCTTCGGCAAGCTTTTTGTTGATGACGAAGGGAGGATTCCGAATTGGTTGGTTACTATCATGGCTGTTATTTTTAGGATACTGTGGACGAGTTATGACGCCATATATAAGCCAGTTTTTGGAGACGGCGAGAGAACAATAAGTGACAAGCATAGTCTGGATGAGGAAATTGGATGTTTGTGGCGGGATGAAAAGATATGACACGCCTAATGGTCTATCCAAAGAAAATCTTAGGTATTTCACTCGAGCCACCATTGAAGTGTTTCTCCTATTAGTCGTATGTAGCGTGACCCCTTGTGGCATTTTCTTTTCCAGTCTATTGCTTTGTTACTATTGTGCTTTATTGTCTCTATATTTCACAAACCATATCTTTCAGTTCTTTCAACAACTCTGTAACAATAGCTTTGTCTTACACTGGTCTTCTGACTCAAACAATCCACTTGTCGCAAGGTTAAAAATCCCCATCGCTCAGCTCATTCAACCCTCTCGACACGCTTTTTGCCATCCATATAGGTACCTTCATACATTCTTATTTTCGACATCCCGCTATACACACCACTCAAACCACCAAGCCCACACATCCCAAAATGACGTGTCCAATCCAATTCAACTGAACCCCCGGAGACGATCAAATCCTCATGGCCGTCCTCCCTACAACCCTCCACCCATCAACCAACGAACCAGACCTGATGGAACTCACCAAAGCGATGAACAAACTTTTATCCTCCCTCTTCCGCATTGACGCCATCCTCTACCCCCCTTACTACCTCTAGCAAGTCTCCTCCGGTCTTTCAACCCGACTCCCAGGACTCCAAGAAAAGTACCCCCTTGCTGAGATCATCTGTGTACACCCCCCTCCAGCTCCCCCAACCCCTAAGCCTAAACCTAAGAATGAAAAGGTAGAGTGGTGTGAGTTGGATGATAGATTACTTATGCAAGCTTACTTCGAACTTGGACGGGAGTTCAACCCTGAAGCAATTGCGGGACGGATGAACGACCTGGTTGAGGAACTAGATATTCCCCGATTGAGAGTCTATTATGGGGATGGGGTTGAGCGTGTTCTCCGGAAACGTGGATATGGACTTCTTAGAGCTGCGGAGAGCGAGAGGAGATTTGATGAGAGAGAATTGAAGGTTGGGATGGAGACGGATTGGGGGATGGTTATGTGTGAGTATTTGGAGGATGAGTATGAACTTGAACCTGAACCTGAGTTTGAGTCCTTCGATTCGGGGTTTGAGATAGAGCATGTTGAATATGCATCTGAGCCCGAGCACCAACCTTCTGATCTGTTCTTTGCAACGGACGATGGGATGGCATGGGTGGGTACGCGGTCTTCTGATCCTTGGTTTGATGAGTTTGTTGGGAAGCTTGGGGCTGTTGCTCTTGAACGCGATTCTGGGGTGGAAGAAATGCCTTATAATATGGAGGACTGGTGAGAGGAGAGTGATGCGTTTTTTCATTATTTTTTCCCCTTCCCTTCCTTCCCTTTTCTTCGCTTTCTGCTTTCCCTCGCTTTAAAAGTTTGCTCTTCCTTCAACACCATTTGATTATTTACTGTTGAACTACTCATTGATTGAGTAATATATCAAATTATCGAATCACCTCATCGGGCATGAGAATAAAGACAGCTAGTTACTTCAAGTTTTAAGCATCCCTGTTGTCCTAACAAATGTTAGGATGTCATAATTGAAATTCATGCCCTCCTTATTTATGTATTTTTTTTCTTGGATTATCTGCTTTAATTTTGATTCGTGTGTGATATTTTTCTGTTTTTCTGTCGTGAGATGAGTAGAGTACTCTACCGTCTCACGCTTCTTTGTTCTTGTTCACGAAACCGCCATATTTTTGAGAGATGTCTCGCGTGTTATTTGGCGAAGGTGTTGAAAAATAAGGGTTATTGATTATTCTAGCGAGTTAGAAAAATTATATATTGTTACAGTGTTATTTAAAAGGTCGGCAAAGTATCAATCTCCTCACATAAATTTCCTAACCACTTGACACATTTTTAAAAAATACTTCACATATTTAGCAGAAAATACAATTAGGAATTACGAAGTAAATATATTATTATTAAGTAAGTTGAGTCACAGACTCATGATTAAGAATTGAACAGCCGAGACGACTAAAATAAGTGGCAAAGTCATCACACTCGCCCTCCTTAAGCTCCCCTCTCTCTGCCTTACCTAATAACTCCTCTAGCTGCTCAACAGCAGCCTTTGCCTCCCATTTGATGGAAGAAAGGAGCATGCTGTTAGAGCCTGGATCTGTGTACTAATCCTCCATCTCCATGTTGACCTTGCTAAGGTGTCTACGGAAACGACGGAGTTCAGAACGAGTGAGAGGCTCGATCTCCGAAGATTTACAAGCCTCATTCAAGAGTTCCTTAAGTTTATCCAGAATTTCCGACGTGATGAAGGAGTAAGCGATGTTGACTTGGTTGGGGGTGAACTTTGCATATCCCTCAAGTGCTGAGCTAGAGATATCTTTGGCGTTGATAGCGAGCTGTTGGATGATCATGTTGTTTTGATATTTGCTGGAAGTTATGTTGTTGGTTTTAGTAGTGAAAGCAGTAGTGTTTGTTGGAATTGGAAATTGAAATGAAGATGGAAGTACTACGCTATTCCTACTAATAGATAAATCCCAGAACTGTTTACAGGTAAACAGTATTAGAAATAGTTCCAAGCTTTGATAAAGAACTTAATAGAAGGAGAAATTTAACAAGAAGTTCTCAGTACTTGGTCCGCCGTACCATCAATTTACATGTGTGCAATTTTCTTTGCAGGAAGTGCAGACATCACCACAAAGCAGACAATTGAACGATGAATTTGGAACGGTTCAATTTATCTACAAAATAAAAACTCACATACCTTGCTAGGTACTTCCCAGGAGTCTACTTCAGTAAAACCACCAAAACAAAGATTTACTAAGCACCAACCCTTGGAATCTGGCAGAGCGGGAGCAGGTAGCTCTGGATGCTGAAACGAGGATACAAGGCTTATTTACTGGGGTTCGTTGTGAGTTATTTACTTCCTACCGTATCCGACAGGTAGCGCCACATGTATTACCTTGTAAATATATCACTATTGCTCCTTACGAAGCGGCACACAAATACTCGCTCCTGATTCGTTGAAGGCTTTGCGAATAGCCTCAGGAGCGAGCGTTTGAGAGCGTGCAGGGGCATAATACAATATACTTATCCAGGTCTCATTTACAGCGCTCTTGGGGGCTAACCGTGTTAGCCCCAGGGGCCTCATATGTGACGAACACTTACACAAATTGAGTGGAAAAGGGGGTCGTTCACGTGACCAAAATATTATTCACCACTCAACCTTTCTTGGAGGCAGCCAGCCCTAAATATACGCCCTGAACAGTAAATAGTGAGACGAAAAAAAACTCTTTGATGGGCTGACAGGAAGTATACAACCGAGACTCGGAGTGCACACCTTATTTCCGTTGTACTTGAACACCAACTCGGCTTTATCACTAAACCCCTTCTCAAGTAAATGACTTTCGGTATATCTCTAGGCCTATAAGAGCTTGAAGAGTCTTGATATTGAGGGCGATCATCCAAAATCGGTCGAAATCTCATTACTTCTATCCATAAGCTAAAATGACAACTTCCACATCCAACCCCCTCGTTTGGCTCATAACAGGCAGTTCCTCAGGCTTCGGGAAATCCCTGACACTTCATGCTCTCAAAGACGGACACAAAGTAATTGCCACCTCGAGAACGTCGTCAAAAGAACCGAAGCTTGTGGAAGAAGTGGAGAAGCTTTGTGGAATATACCTCCCTCTTGATATCACTTCCCCAAAAGAAGAACTTCAAAGGGTTGTAGAAGAAGGCTTAAAAACATTCGGTCGCATCGATGTCCTCGTGAATTGCGCAGGCATCGGAATACTGGGAGCTTTGGAAGATGGAAGGTAAGTTCTCCGTTTCGTCTCTACTCGCATGAATGAAGCCCAAAGATATCTAGCGAGGAGGAATTCCAAAAGATAATGGCGACCAACGTCTTCGGACCTCTCAATCTTATCCAACTTGTCCTTCCACACATGCGTTCCCAGAACTCAGGTACTATCGTCAATATCTCATCTGGCTCGGGAATCGATCCGCGGCCTTCGATGGGAATGTATGGAGCATCGAAATTCGCGCTCGAAGGACTCTCCCAAGGACTTGCTAAAGAAGTAGCTCCCTTCGGAATCCGAGTTTTGATTGTTCAGCCAGGTGCCTTTACAACGAATATGATGAATGCCGTGACACTCACCGCAAAAAGATCCAAAGCATACGAGGGGACGGATGTTGGGGACTGGGTAGCGAAATTTGATAAGAATTCTCCTGGAGAGAAGAGATTCAAAGCTGCTCATGATGTTGAAAAAGGAGCTACAGCAATACTGGAAGTGGTGACAGGAACTGGCAGGGGCGAAGGAAAAGTGGAGAATTTGCGATTACTTCTGAGCCGAGAAGTGGCTGAGGGGACGAAGATGCGGGTTGAAGGGATAATGGCTGATCGTGAGGCATTTCGGGATATTTGGGAGAACACTGCTCATGATGATGGTATTTCGAAGGCATTTGAGGAATTATAAGTTTGAACTTTGAGAGTGAGCTTCCTAAAAGTATGTGTTAGACAGCTGATCTTTAAGAAAAAGTTGTGGAATAATAACTTACTTAAATGTCGTGAATAGTGCGAAACTTGGGTACATAATCAACATACTGTGGGTTGACAGTGTTTTCAATCTTGGTCACATCGCCCCGTAAATGATTTCCTCTCTCCGCTTGCCAGAAGTAGGTTTTATAACATCCTTCACGTCGACGGGCGGTTGCTTTCAGGTACCGGCTGCAGTCGTCGATAAGATATTGGTCGAATTCAAGAGAAAATTTGTTTGGGGATATAAACTCAACGCATTCCAGGACATGAAACTTGCTGAGTAGATACTCAAAACCAGAATTGAAAGAACGAAAGCTTGATCTGCCGTGTTCGCCTGGCAAGATACGTATGGAGATTTTCCGGATGTTTGTATCCTGGAAGATTCCAAAACCTAGTTGGTACTCTGGCAAGCGCGGGAGAGAGATGGATGCATCGTTAGAAATGCTGTCAAAATATTTTTTTTCTTTGAAAACTGTACCCAGCAAAAACGGACTTTTCGGGTCTTTGTATGAGACTTTCTGATATGCCTTCAAAAAGCAGCCTCATTGATTCCCACCCCTGTTGCCATGATGGGGTTACGACAATTTCGTTATTGGCATATAATACAAAGAGAGCTTCTTCATACAGTACACCTCTATATTACATTGAAAAATACTGAAGCGGGAGAGGGGTTGGATTGGCTCTTAATTTCCTAGTCAGGTGGTGAACTCTGGCAAGTTGAAATATCTTGAGCGTTGAGATTCCTTAAACTTAAACCTAAGAGTAATAGGTACTTAGGTAGGACGAACTGTTATAGGTCAGGTGACTAACCTTAGTATATTGAATTTCCAGATCCGATTTTCCTACTCTATACTAGCGTAGCGTCTTTAAAAGGGGATTCCGGGGAATCCCCCGAGATTACTCTTAAACTATACCTTAATCCTCTTAAAATCTATTTAATATCGAATATTTAATATTTATAACTATTATTATTATAACTCTTTTTTTATAATTTTATTTACTTCTTTTTATATCTTTTTATCTTTTTATCTTTATTAGCTACTTTCGCTACTACTGTGAGAAATCCAAATAGCAGTGGAGTACGCAGACAAGTAGAACAACCAGTGTTCTATTGCAATTCAGAATAATCGATGCCCCCCTCGTTCCTCAGTCCAATCCTCCTGGTTATATACATCTGGACCCCTCGAGCACTCCTTTCTATCCATACACTTCTTGAAACCATCCACAGTATCAGTGGCGTTGATCCGGTCGCGAGTTGCTGGCGGGCTGCTGTCGCATATCCTTCGCCCCGCGAAAACCCCTCGCTTACCAGGCCCCTTTAAATCCGAGCCCTCTTAAACCCGAGTCCCTCACAACTACCTACGATTCTCTATTAGTATCTATTAGCTACTAAACTCTAACTAGTATTTACTAAACTCACTAGTACTTTTCCTATTACTTTTACTATTTTACTATAGTAACTATTACTATTACTATTACTATTACTATTACTGTTACTGTTGGCTTGGAGGACAAAATCAAAGCGGCATGAATATAGCTAGCATCTTGGGGTTAGTTTTGATTGTTGTCTAAGTAAAACTTCCAGGTCAATGTTGAATTTTTCGAAGTATCTCAGGTAATTAATTTGAAAATGAGAATAAAAAGATATGTCACGTGTCACGTTCTATTTCTAATGCTCATCCTCTCTGGACTTCCTGGGGTTTCAAGTAGAATTATAATTTCCGATTGGATAATTCGTAAATAGAAAGAACAAGCTTCTTAATTCCCCCAAATTCCAAAAGCTTGTGTTGATTTAGGATTCGTGGGGTGTGGCTGTGCTGGGATCGATCGTGGACGATCGCACGAAGGATCGCGGCTCTGTCTTGTTTCATAATTTCCTTCTTATTGATCGGCGCCAACTTCTCCTGCTCAGTCGACCATTCATTGCTGCATTTCTACAACGTGCTTACGGGCCTGCTCCTCACGACCCACCGTGCTGACTGGGTCCATAACAAAGATTGGCCGACCACGAGTTCACCAATGAATTTCCTCGACGAACGAGGTCGACATTTTCGTTTTTGGGCTCGTGTTTCTTCACGAGAATTTTTATTCCATCGCGCACTGGTTCTTCTACGGAGTAGACTTTATTGACATTGGTTTGAGGACAATTGATTCTTCGATGAAAAATAGGTTGCTCCTTTCTCTTCCTACCACCTGCCATCCAGTGGCACCGTGAGATATAGTGTGCTTAGCATGTTTTCACTTATGAAACGGAACGTCCGTTCATCTCGCCCAGAATCCTTTCCAAATAATCCTTCATTGCGGCGCTTACAGGCCCGCTTAAAGGCCTAAGTGCTCGTAGAGCAGTTCGAGATCATTTCTTAGCTAGCTTGGTATTTAAGGTTATATCAATGGCAATGTCCTCCTTCTTTTTTCCGCGCACAGTAGATGCACAGCTCTAACTCACACTCTTTCTTTTCATTCTCATACTGTCATTCATTTATTCATCATGCAGGACTTTTCTCTCCTATTTTTATTATTTGCCACTGCAGCACAAGCACTTCCTGCAGCACAAGCTCCCGTGGAGACAACAGCATCCCCACTCACAACTGATACGCCATCTCCAACCGCAACCGAGTCTCCAGTACCAAAAGCGACCCAATCCTTTGTCTCAACCTGGACGGGTGTTATGGGAGATGTGGAAGGTAAAACTAGATTATTGAAACAGCTTTGGCTCATGCTAATACCTTTCCAGGTTGTACAGACACCGCTTGCGCAACCGGGGTTCCAATTTCAACAGTACCATCTATCGCTTCAAGCTGGTATTCCCGAACACACGTAACCACAGCACCATGGCAAACTTCCGTTACGAAACCAGCCACTGGGTGCGCAACAGTTACGATGACCGATGGCACTGATAGCTTCTGCACCTGTGCTGATGGAATGATGAAAGGTCTTCAATTGGGGATAAGCTCAACAACGAGCACTACTGTTTGCTCCGGTGCCATGCCAACCGGCTTCAAATCAGTCCCAATGCCAGGGAAATCATCTCCTAAGTGGGCCAACCCACCAACTGATGAAGCTTGCAAGAGTGGCAAGGTCCTTGATACTAGCTGCTGGGAGAAACTCGACATGAACAATTACGTTACGGCGTGGTGGAATACTTTCAACACGACTTGCCAAGGACAACCATTTTCCGAATGCTTCTACTTTTCCGCTACCAAATACTCCCCTTCTAAATGCAGCATTCTCAATTCCAACCCTGCATCTCCGACTGCCGCGTGGCCTCATCACACTCATACATTGACTTGCGTCATGAACTATTCATATCATTATAGCCTCGCGCACTCCTCAGAAACGCATGACGCGCGGATCATCCGTAGTGGAACATCTGGAAGGTCAATCAGTTCTTTTTGAATTACTACACGGCCATTGGACTCGCTCAAACAACAGCCACTGATAGACTTGGTGGGATTGTAACTCTTATTGACCCGATCAAGAAGACGAATGTTGGGCTCAACGACGTTTTGACCGCACTTTCGACCGGACTAGCATTTTTGGGTCCTTCCAACGTAGTGATCAAGTTGTTTCTTCAAGCAGTGACACAAACAGCAGCAGTTAGCAAGTAAGTATAACCCCTCACATTTATAAGCTTAAAAGTAGATTCAACAAATTTCACCAAATAAGTAGCTAACCGACACAGATATGTATTTCCAATTGGCACCACCAACAAGCAAGTCCAAGACTGGAATTCCATTTCCGACTCTTTCGCCGGAGTCGTTACAGACCTCCAAGATAATATAGCAAAAGGTCTCACAGCTATTGAGACCGACGTCAATAACTTCCGTTCGATAGTGGGCAATGGTCTGTTTTCGTCTGAAGATACTCTACCAGAATTGAATGATATGAAGAACAGTGCTGTATTGGGTTTCACAACATACATGGTCTCACAAGCCTATCAAAGTCGTGGAACATTCCTCACTCGCGCACTCATGACCGATGTCGACGCTATGCAAAACAACGGTACAGACCTTCATTTCAGTACCGGTTGCGGAAAAGGATATGACAAATACGGAACCTGCGATACTTTCTGGTTCGATAAAACCACAACTACGACCTACGGTCTCGTTAACGGTGGAGACAAAAAGCAAAATTTCGCGTCCGACATGAAGAGTTTATTCGATAATGGTTATACCACACCCGAATACCTGTTCCGAAACGCAGATCAATGTACCCAAGCTTCAGGCACACAAGGAGTTCCAGGCAAAAACCCAATCGCCAATCTGCAAGGGAAACCATCAGATTTCGCTTGTGTCTCGAATCTTCCAACTTGTACTTGGAGTTTGACGGTTGATAAATCGCGTAACACTTTTTTCACGGATTGTGATTATACCAAGATGGTTACGGATAATAGTCTGTGCTTGCCTGCGGGCAACGTTCCGATAGGGACAGATTTCAAGGGTCCACACTCATACCTAGGGTGGACGATGTTGAATCCTTCGTTAAAGAAGCAGAGTGCTCCGGGACTTTATTCTTGTAGGGCTTAAGGATTGTGTATAGATTTTTAGATTTGCTTTGTAAATATTTTCAAACTGCATTTTAAGGCGTGTTAACTTTCTAAGGGGGATTCTGGTTATAGCATACCTTTTATACGCATATGAGATTGGAAAGACATGACAGCATGAATAAAATCAATTAGTCTCACGATGTTCAATAACTGTTCTGAAATACAAGCAATTTATTCCTTACCTTCAGCCGGAGAACGCCGGTCGCATGCGATGAACTACCCCATGCGGTGTTTCCTTGCATTATCGGCCTCCAAAAATAGCGAATTACTGGAAATCGAAGTTACAGCTTACCATACCAACTATTCATCTTATTATAACTTTATTCTCACTCGTATTCTCACTATTCTGCCCTATCTACAAGAATACGAAAAGGAAGACTAGGGAGTGAGGGTCCTAGCAAAAAGTGGCACACAATTCAGGGTACCGTTATGGCTTATACTCTAGCCTTTTTGGGAAATGCACAATATTAATTAAGCGAGAAGCAAACATGATTCCCCCACCAATTTCTCCCTGCCTTCTTTAACCTTCCTTTCTCTTCTAATCCGATTCAGAAAAGATGCTAGTGGAGGAGGAGCAACAGATTGAAATTAGGCTGTATTAGCTTGAAAATTGTGCGTTTTATGATTTGGTCGTATCGACGCGTCCCTCATCAACGAACGACCTACGGCATCTGAAATGAGCTCCAAAAACTAAAAATAATAATTCAAAGTTGTATCGTTGTCAAATACTACTATCGCATCGTTACTATCGTGCCCTGTCGATGAGAAGTTCATGTTATGGCGTGATCGTCGCGAGAAACAAACATTTGCCCTGATGCCTGACCTGGGTGACACAACAAACGGACTACTCGGGTTAACCGGGCTAACCGGGCTAACCGGGCTAACTATTTCCCAAGCCATCTCTTTATAGCCTTAGGGTCCCCCGACCTCTCTAAATATCAAGCATTCTTTGTCTACTTGAATCACAGTAATATCTTGGTAGTTGCAAAATACGCGCTAGAAGCGAAGTAGTGAGTTCCTAATCTCACCACACGTATTGATTAAACAGTTCCCAATTTCTAGATGCTGACAAGATTAAACAGATCACAGTTAAAGTTGCCATGGAACAACCAACCAGTTCTTTACAACCATCTGACAAAGATGCCATGCCGTTGGAACCCGCACAAGGTGAGAACATGACTTTTCCGGGCATATAAGGGTCAACCTGATGACAATGAATGGCATAGTTGAAGATTTCACGATGGATGGCTCGGAAGATACCCCCGACTTTGAAGGTTACTTTGATATCGAAGACCTCGAAGAACTCCCTGATGCCAACACTGGAGCAACCAAGGGTAGCCCTCCTCTCAGTCCTTTCGGTTCACCAGACGTCACAGAAACTTTACGCTATCAGTATAGCCCCTTGAAAAATCCGGCTGATTTCCGTCTCATCTCAATCCGCAATGAAGAAGTTGCCAATATCAGCGCCGAGCAGATTAAATGTGACCTTGCTCATTTTTCTTTAGAATTGATACTCCCCGGTATTGCACTTTATCTTACGAATGGGGTGCTCCTTCACATTATGATTCCGTTATTCAAATTGATGGGGTATCTCATACCATTCGGAAGAATCTCTTCGAAGCACTAATGCAGCACCAATAAAGAAAGTAGGCTGTAGAGCCGCTCACTAGATATAGATCGATGCGTTGTGCATCAACCAAAGAAACATCCACGAACAGAATCGGCAAGTCTCTATGATGGGTCGAATCTACAACTCGGCTGAATTCGTTGTTATTTGACTAGGAAGTTCGAGAGACGAAAGTGACATGGTGATGGATATTCTGAACGAAGACTCCTCGATAAACCGGTTCAGTGATCAACAAAAGATAGACGCGCTCTCTGCGTGGTTGCTTCGTTCTTATTGGAACAGAATCTAGATAGTGCAAGAAATCCAGAGAGCGAGATATCTCGTAATTTTGTGCGGCAATAAAAGCCTTTCTTGGGAAAAACCTACCAATCAAAAGCGTGCGGGTCCTACATACAAGCCGTCCGGCACACCCAACGCACCCCGAGCATATAGTTGTGGAACTCACCAGAGGGAGATCAGAGATGCGGTGAACAAGTTAATGGCTGACAGCATGCCATTTGAGATGAACTGCTTGAGAGGAAAAGACGGAAAAGCGCAAGGGCATGAGACTGAGCTGCGGCACTGGCTTTCTCTTTGCAAAAATTCGTCAAGCACTGATTCAAGAGACAAAGTATTTGCTCTTCTAGGGCTCGCCACCGACAAAGATATCAGGCAAAGAATAACGATCGATTACTCGAAATTCGTCTCCGAGATATACTGTGAGGTTCTTGATTTTTATGTTATTTCCCGTGGTGGGTCGAATGACCAAATTTTCGACAATATTGGCTGGATTCCTCTCTTCGAGACACTCCATACACTGCTTGGCCAGGAACTAGAATCTGAGATTTCGACGATTGAGAAACTGGGGAGCGGACATACACTCTGGTGTGCGGCTGAAAGCATTGGCATTACTGGGTTCCCAGAACTTCACACGATGAGCAGTTATACTTCTAATAATGGCTCAAACCTCCGAGACATGGCAGTTCCACATACGATGGTTCAACACGATACAGAGTGGTTCAAATTCCAGCTAGTACTCAATAACACCACAGAGTCTCAAAATCGTTATGGGGGTTTTGCCGAGAGGGAAATGTGCATACTCGATATTTGTAAATAAATCGCAAAGGCCACACCATTTATAGAGGCTTTGCCCCGCCTTGTGCTAGAGAGAGTGATTGTGTGCTCGGTTTTCCTGGAAGTCGCATTGGCCTTCTTCTGAGATATGGAAAAGTGGTTGTCGGGAGTGTTTGGATGCATGGGGAAAATACAAACGACGAGCATTATATGTGCCAGTGGCGGGGCTTACCCAATTCCAATTTCAGGAGAGTTTGTGGTCCTTTTTTGGAAAGTGCCTCGACGGAGAAGTTCTATTTGAAGCTCACCGGCTCTATGTTATATGGATTGACTGCAAGCTGAGGTAGAGTTACTTCCGCTGGATAATATAACCAACTATAAGCTTCCATACCTCAGCGGATAGTTATTACTCGGCGTGCATTACCACGGGATCTATTGCGTCTCTATTCCGTCAAAGGTAATTTTCATAAGCGAAAATGGAGCGGGCTGCGGGAAGAGAGGTAGAGAAGTACGCGGAGGGTGTTTCAATGCATGTATAGATCCCGCTACCTCAAATCCCGATAAAGCTCTGTACTGTAACTGGCTTGGTGCATTCATGCTAATATAAAATTGTAAGCGTAGGGCTCCATTGGGGCTATTACTGTCCCTTGTCGTCACTACCCCACTATGCAAAGCAATGTCAGCAGTCCCCTCCCACATTTTGCTGTCGTGTTTATATTATTGTCTTGATGAGAAGCCTCTGAATCCGATACAAGTCAAAATTATGGCGGCTGTCCAGCAATTATTTGACGTTGTGAGTTGGGCAAGCTTGTCACTTGGTCTTTTTGCAATTTCTTGCGCTTATTATGGGGTTGCCAGCTATGTCGCTTATCGAAAACTATCTCACATCAAGGGGCCTACGCTTGCAGCATGGTCCAATCTTTGGATCGTGAGGGCTGTGTATAATTTGAATACTCATCAACAACTGTATGAGGTCAGCAAGAAATACGGTAAGTTGGTAGTTTCTTCGAATGAAAGATAACCAGGCTAATTTTGTTTTTTTCTTACAGGCTCGCTCGCTCGAGTTGGTCCCAACATGCTCCTCACTACCGATGCAGATACCATTCATCTCATGAACCGTGCCCGATCACCTTATACGAAAAGCGATTGGTATAAAGGAATTCGAATGCAACCAGGCCATGACAACATTCTGTCCACAGTAGATGAGAATGAACATACCCGACGACGGACTCAGATGGCCATGGGTGTAAGTTGACTTCCCCAAATCGATCGAGGTTACCTAACAAGATATTAGTACTCTGGAAAGGAGAACCCCGCCGTGGAAAACAGGGTCAACAAACATGTATCCAATCTCGTCAATCTGATTGCAACCAAATATATCTCAACCGAGAATGCATTGAAACCCATGGATCTTGCGAGAAAAGCACAATTTCTAGCTCTGGACATCATCACTGACTTGGCATTTGACGTGCCTTTCGGAGATATTGATTCTGATGAAGATGTTCACTCTTACATTAAGTCCACCGAAGAGACGATGCAAGCTGTTATTATGTTGTGTTCTATTCCTGCTGTGAGCGACTTTCTCAATACACCACTTATTGGAAACATGATTTTCCCTTCTGCCAAGGATGAAGCGGGTCCAGGGAGACTTATACGGTAAGCATCTCTCCCCTTTTTAAAACGAAACCATTCTTATCATGAATCTTTACAGTGTTGCAGAACAGGTTGTCACAAAACGATTTAGGGAAGACCCAACAGGGAATAGCAAGGACATGATGGGTTCATTCATGAGACATGGTGTGAAAGAACATGATGCTGTCGCTGAGAGTCTTGCTCAAATGTAAAGATGCCCTCTTTTAACTCTCAATTTCGCCTAAAAACTAATTATCAATAGTCTTGCTGGAGCAGATACGACGGCAACAGCAACTCGAGCGACCATGTTGTTCATCATGACAAATCCTCGCGTCTACCGACGACTACAAGCCGAAATCGACAACTACGTCAAGAACACCAATCTCCCACAGGACCAAGTCATCTCTAGCAAAAACGCTGAAACATTGCCTTACTTACAGGCTGTCATCCGAGAAGGTCTTCGCATTTGGCCACCTGTCACAGGTCTCTTACCCAAGAAAGTGCCACCAAAGGGCGACACCATCAATGGGATTTTCGTTCCTGGAGGTACAGAAATCGGATACTGCGCATGGGGAGTACATCGCAATCCCGAGGTGTTCGGCCTAGACGCTGATTTGTTCCGGCCGGAGAGGTGGCTCGAAGCAGATAGAGCGAAACTTGCCAACATGAAGAAAACCATCGAGTTGATATTTGGGTACGGCAAATATCAGTGTTTGGGACAGAATATCGCTTGGATGGAGTTGAACAAGATTTTCTTTGAGTTGATGAGAAATTTTGAGTGGAGTATTGTTGATCCAACCAAGCCCTGGGAGTCTGGGAATGTGGGACTTTGGTTGCAGCATGACCTATGGGTAAGGATAAGTGAGAGGGAGTGATGGTATTTCAAGCGAGTAGCTCAAAGCTTGGTAGGGTGGTTGCAGTGCTCCATAGAAACCAATTGGATATGTCCCTATTTTCTGATATTCTCTACCATTTCCTCGTAAAGTATCAACATTGCGTAACTTTGTAAAGGGAGCATTGAGGTCATCAGCATTTCTCATAATTCGCTTAATTGCTTATGAGTAAAGAGCGGCAACCTCAAAGGAACTCATCTTGAAAACAGTTCATACTTCAATCTGAAGTTTGAAGATTAAGAGTGCTTTGGAATCATGGTCCTCAATTCAATTCATTATTTACGCCCCAGTAGTGGCTATCCCCCGGTATGAGTACTACTACAGAACAAACGTCGCTTGATACCAGTTAAAACACTCCATCTCCCCACTTCGGCTCAATTTCGGATTGTTGTGGCCCAATAATTTTATCCTTTCCCTCCACCTACAGATTCAAAATTGAAGCCTCCAATAAGACAAATTCACCAACAAAGACCAAAAGTTCACACCTCTCGCTTTTAAATTCAATAGCCATTGGATACATAAGCATAACATCGGCTAACAGATTCCTGGGTTGGTTCCGCCCTCAAAGCCAGCCAAATCCCCTCAATCAATACAGGGAGGCTGGTGTGACATCACGCATCATCAGTGTAAATATTTCCCTTATAAATAGTTGTTGTTTATACTCAAGAA
Organism: Hymenoscyphus salicellus; assembly: GCA_001414355.1. Classification (NCBI taxonomy): domain Eukaryota; kingdom Fungi; phylum Ascomycota; class Leotiomycetes; order Helotiales; family Helotiaceae; genus Hymenoscyphus; species Hymenoscyphus salicellus. Next base: position 28,391 of record LLCD01000094.1, read on the forward strand.
ACATTTATAAATCAAACCAGACTGCATTCTAACAATGACGGCGCACCAACTGGCGAGCTCCAATACCAAGGTGGATACATGCATAACAACGGTCAAACTCATCTGCATACTTCCTAAGTCAAGCGAGGAAGAGGTTACTTTGAGGGGGCCTCCGTTCTTGGAGTACCTGTTCAAGAAGGCTGCCGAGCAAATGATCCATGGCCGGCACCATGATGGTCATGTTCTCAAAATCTTGGGAGTGTACCTTGTCTAAGTACCCATTATCAGATTCCTGTGTACATTTATTCACTTGGAGGTAAGTTCAGAATCAAGTGCTATTCAAAATCCAAGCAGGGACAAACTGACTGTCATCAGCAACTTAGAGGTGGATTGACCAGCAATCTAGACGTTAGTGCAGAATTATAAATTAGAATCCTATCCTGTGGTTTGAGAGGTGTGAACTTGAACAATTTTTTTGTAGATTCATTCTCCAGAGAGAACTTGTGTTCTATGTTTGTTTTTGTAAGAATGTGTAAGGAGAATTCAACAATAGTTTACCTTTTGTAGTTTATATTTTTACCATCTGAATTGATTCTTGACAATAAATTCGCTCTTAAAATAAAGTAGTTGAAAAGGGTGAAGAAACAATAGTAAAGGAGCTTTTGGAAGAATAGATGATGAAAGATCAGAAGGAATAGCAATTCGCCTTTTGCAAAGACAATTCCTAAAGTTTGTAGTTATCTGGAATTGGTCGCAAAATTTATAGACTTTCAAAAGGATAGCTTGCGGAAGCTCGTTGTTCAACTTTACCCTACTGAATAGTCTAGTAAAGTAATTCAAATCAATCAGTTTACTCGAATCCTTCAAAATACTGAATATGCTCTTGGAGAGGCTTGAAGTTGTCTAGCAGTCAGAGATATACCACAGAGATTAAACATCATATATTTTTTATTCCAGTCGCTTTTATGTTCATTCTGTCCCATTGAACAGCCACCCAAAACGCCAGAATGAGCCTCCCAAACTCCAAACTTTCCCATAACCATTAGAAAGCCATATGCACACACATTCGTACATAACCAAACATTGTCCATCCTTTCT